>JACWBX010003356.1:4637-43807 GCA_014622435.1 Polypedilum pembai
TTTAGCTCAAATAAAGTTTTAATTTTTTTCTGGCATAAAGACGCTTTATTAGATCCAACTTTATGCCAGTTAAAAAGTTTTTTTCTCCGTGCATATTCATGTGTTTTATTATTATCATTGCACAATTGTTCTTTCTTATATGAAATAGAGAGCACAATATAGTGAGATACAGAAGTTTGATATTATTACGGTCTTTTGTAGAATAAAAATAAAAATTTCCCCGCTTTTAAGCCTGCAATTTAATTTTGCACTTGCTTCTCTAAAAGTCACAATGAAAGATGATTGTGAAAATATTAAAAAGCTACACACACATGTGTATGCAACAATTCCACCATCTTCATATTCGCAATTGTATTTGCTATCATTTAAAGAGGAGAAAAAGACATGTCATAATGCACAATTTTTTCTCTCTACTCTATGATAGCTGAATATGATGTCATATGATAATAAAATAGAGAAGCAGCAGCAGCAGCAACTTGAAATATCTGCATATATCAAGTAGAGCTCGCTAGAGCATGAAAATTATTTTTAATGAAGGCGAAATAACGATATTTTTCGTTCATACTCATTCACCTTCATTATGTTGAGATCTTTTTCTTCTGTCTGTCTGTATACTCTCTCAACATGCACATTTAAAGGCAGGAAGACGAAGATATGAATGATGAAAGAAAGAAACAAAAAAAAACAATGTTTTTAAGTATGTGTGTGTTGCAGCAGCAGCAGCAACGTATTTTATTATGCAATAAGCAGGAAAGAAAAAGTTGTAAGTTGCACATTCATAATGTGTGTGCACATATGAAAGAGTTGTTTAGTTTGACTTTATCTTTTTACCATGAGATTAAAATGCCAACTTTATATATGAATAAAAAGTCAAACTTTTTAATTAAAACAATTTAGTGAAATATGATTATTATAATGAAATAATTTTCACTCACAAAAAAGAACTTCCAACAAAAATCTCTTCTTCTTCTGTTCTATGAATAAAGCTTTTGGCAATGCGTCAAGTACTACATACTTTGTTGATTGCAAATGATTTTTGAACTCAAAAATTTGAACTCTGATCTGCATGTAGATAAAAACAATTTTTATAAATTTTTTGAATATGCATATATTCTTGTTTCTGAAGGCCATTGAATGGTTGAAATGCATTTTGGTTTCTAATTTTTTAAATCTCTATGTAAGCTTATGACACTGAGTAGATATTCATGCTAGGTTTGAGAACTCTTTGATTTTGTTTCAATTTGAGTTTCATGGATTAATTAAATTTCTCGATTAATCAAAAATATGTTACTGTTTTCGTTTATATGGCTTTACCATGCAACAGTAAGTTAATAGCAGAGTCTGAAGTCGACTTAGAATTTGTACGTAAGTCGACTTAGCATATCATTTTTTTCTCGACTTCGGGCTCTGCTAAATAGAGATTCGTAAATAATTTTTTATTAGTTTCTTTAATCAATTGAAATAGGCAGAGTCTGCTTTGTAGCTTTTGATAACTTTATAAATTTTGACAGTAAATTTTGGCTGCTGGCTCAAGACCAGTAGTTTAATAACTCTAGAAATAAGTACAATTTCAATTCTTTTTCAAATCATAAAATCAAAGAGTTTTCATTCCTTACAAACTACTGTTATAGAAGTTTATGTTACGATTTTTACTAATAGATTCAAAATCTATTCAATATATTGAATGATTTGAATTCTAAAAATTTGAACTCTTTTTAATAAATGAAGATTTTTTTTGGATATTCTATTGTTTGTTTCAGGTTAAGCAGTAGAAAAACTGTTTTTTTAATCTATCATTTTCGATTTCGAGAAGTAGCAAGGCTATTGTTCATTTAACTTTCATTAATTTTATCTCGCTCAAAAAGTATTCTATTTTGCACACTTTGTTGGATCTATAGAATGATTTAAAATTTTTAAATAAAGAAATAATGGTAGAAAACTTGTTCGTTTCCTTTTTAGCTTATTTTCTCACGATTTTCGCTCTACTAGTTTTCATTTCTGCTCATAACATTCAACAGAGAAAAAAAGAGATGATACTTCATGCAAAAAAAAATTCTTTCTTCTTGCAATTATGAGAAATTTGCAATTCATAATTTTTCATCTAGATGCTGCATTCATGTAGTGAACTTGAGAAGAAAGCACAAAGAGAGCAGACCTCCTTCCTTTTTTTATAATTAATTAAAAATCTTCAAATTGAGAAAATTCTTTTCTTTTCAAACTCATTGCAAACTTCTCTATTCATCCTCTTCATTTTCATTTGTAATGCTATCTTAGCGATTATATATGAAAATTTTCGCAATTGAACTTCAGTTTATAAACTTTTCATTATTCAATTCCCAGCTGCATTATCTTAATTTGAAAAATGAAAAATTATCGATCAACCAATTAAGTATTTTTACTGTTGAATGTTGATGAGAAATAAACTTTTATCTTATTCGATATTTGATGATCATTGAAAATTTTCTTAGTGCATTTTATAGTTTATAAACTTTCATTCAAGCATAAATAAGTGAACCATTCTCAATTAGTTTATTATGAGAGTTAAAATTGAGGCTCGGAAATTTTACCAAGGCTAAAAAGCTTTTCGAATTGTTTAAATCTTGTTTTATAATAAATTGCTGCATTTAGAATTTTAATCTACTCAAGTGAATTGACCTAAAAAATTATTTTATAAAAATTCAAGGAAATATTTTTATTTAACAAAGTTTTTCTCTCTTTTTTTCATTACAGAAAATTTACTGAATGTTAACATCAATTCAATTACAATTCTTCTAAAGTAAGTTGAAAATTGTTTCTTTCGACAACACCTACCATATTGAGCAATTAAATTCATTTATTTTATGCAAAAACAACAGAAAATTGTCGAGAGGTGCTTCGAGCATATATGTTTTGTGTGTGCATTTAATTTCATTTGACATGTCACAGCCACAATATTCGAATCGAACAAACAATTTTGGAGGCATAAAAGTACTACTGCTGCTGCTTCCCACTGCTAAAACTAGTATTGCTGTGTATAATTTTACTATACATGTTCGGTGCAGAAATTTTTTCATTATTTTCTCCCGCTTGCTATTCACCTAACAACATCCAGCTTCTGCATATTTGCGTTTGATGATGTGGTTCAATTTATACAATTTTTCACACACAATATTATGCACGCCGTAAATACATTTATGCATATTTATTGTGTTGAGAGAATTCTCTACTTTATTCTCTATTTATATTTTGAAGCCATGGAAATGATATTAATAAGAGAAAATGCCATTGCTAATTGCTAATTGATAACATTGCAGATTCTAACAATAAATTCTGCCGTGTATGCTTTGTGATTTTGACATCAATATTATTTCAGTTGCCGTAGAAATGCCACTTATTATTCTGCATCGTTGCTATGCAATAAAATCCTATCGATTGATATTCATATATATGTAAAGAAGAGCTTCTTATGTGTATTGACAGCTGTTTTTGGTCTAAGTAATATGTTGATATTTTTAGTGTTGCCTACTTGCCTGCCTGCCATTGTTTGACGCAAGAGGCAAACAAAATTATCATAAAATATACAACTGTGGGCGTGGAAGAACTCTTTTTTTTGCTAAATAGTTTTGCATGCTTGAACGTTTAAAAAACCCCAACAGAAGCTTAATTTAAACATTTAATGAAAATATTGACTCTTAATATATTTGCCCAACTCAGTGAAGGGGAACTAAGGCAAAAAACAAATTTCAATAACTCCTCTCTTGCTCGCTTAATGTTTACTAAGAAAACACAACTTTAAGTGAGCGGCACTCAACCTCAGTCAATTCACACACCACAACAGAAAACTCATCTTATTTTAACAAGGATGTCAAAAGATAAACTCAATGACGGTGGATGGTAGATTTATAAATATTGATATCGATAAATTATTGCCTTCTCTACAATCTCAATCGTTCTCATTTACTCATCAATCCGGAACCACCAAAATAAGCTTTTATCGATTTCTGTCAGATATAAATAAACATAAATTTTCCACCAATGTATGTTATAGTCAGGGTCGTGTATAAAAGCATCAATTTTCACTCGAAGTAAAAAATATTCTTAGAATTATTTGAGAACTAACAAATCAAGTTAAGTTATTTCAGAAAATTTAGAACAAAAAAGTTTTCTTATTTTCTTCTCATCATTGAAGGTAATTTCATGAATAATGTAAACACGAAACGAAGAAATCAATCAAAGCGAGCTGTATTTGTACTTTTTTTTGGTTCTTGCTCACACTCATTTATATCCATTTCGACTGTTACTGCTGCCATTGTTGTGTGTGATTTAATGAAATGTTTTCGTATATTATACACAACAGGACTGAGAGTGACTTGAAATTTACTTATTGCTGGGTGTTTCGAATGCCACTTGACTGCTACAATACACGCAAAGTACCTTAGAAAAAGAAAATTTGTGTTCTCAAACTTTTTGCCTTCCTTCCTACTACATATTTACTTTTTGTTTTGACGTAATGACCGTCATATTTTAGTGTTTGATTGGTTCGCTGCAGTTGTTTCTATTTTTACTAAAGGAATTTTTTTCTCCTTCTGACTTGTTATGATTACTTATACAATTTTCACTAATTTTTCTTTCTTTAATTTACAAGTCTAACAGCTTAACAAAGAATAAACAACAACAAACCTTCTTGACTCTAAATGATTGATGACTCTTGCGATTCTAATTAAAATTGTTAGTTAACAGCAAGCAAGGCTACATGACGGCTTCATTTTTTTCAATTTGTGTAATATATTTACATTTATATGTCACAGGCTTTTTTTCATAATTTCTACACACTTTTGTAATCAGTTGAAGGTTTTTGTTTGCTTTTAATGTCATTCATATGTACATGTAGAAATCTTAATGTGAATCTTAACAGAAGGAAAATGTTGGTGAATGTAATTCCTGTGGCTAAAACATTCTTTTTTATTATTTACATTCATACCAGTACTATGCTTGTTTGTTTGTAGGATAACAGCATCAAGCAATGGAAATATTTTTCTTATATAATGTTGAGACTATTTTGTGGGATGGATAGCCAAAATAGATAGATGGATGGATGATGATACTATCATTTTTAGTAGTTATGAATGATGTAATCTTTCTTCTTTTACCCAAATGTTAAAAGAGTAAGAGTGAGATGGAAAATTATGTAAATTTCCTTCTTTCTTCCTTCCTTTCTAACCATGAAAATGTATTCATAGAAAAGAGAGAAACTGAAACTTTTTTTTTTCTTTCCTTTTCTCATCTTGTCATCGCACATACTGTGAGTGTCACTGAGATTGAGAAATTCTTTTATCACGAAGGTTACAACGCACAACATGAGAAAGAAGGCCAGCACGCTTATAAAAATGAATTTCTTTTTGCTGCTTCTTAAAATAAGAGAAGGGTCCTTGAAAGTATCGATTTTATGTCCAACAATTTTTGCGAGTAAAAAAAAGATTGAAAATCACATCTCTCACCCGCCCTATTATTATCATCGTTCCTTGTTGCTCTTTTGATTTTTATCAGTATCGATAATGTTAAAGACTTTTCTTCTTAAAATACTTTAATTAAAATATCAAAAAATTTGACAGACATTGTCTGGGCTTATTTTGAAATCTTATAAATTTAGTCCTGAACACACCTCAAACTTATACTTTGCACGAAAATTTTTTTCTTCATCAATTGCTAATCGATAAGTAGCAATTGCTCTAGGCACAAGTCTCATTTAAATATGAACCTTTCATATGAACATTACATGCACACGCATATCGAACTAAATAAATAGAAGAAAAAGTTTATGAATCTTTATGTGAAACTTTTTGGTCGTCCAATATCATTGTACTTTGTAAGGTTGAATGAATGTCGAGAAGTCATGAAGTCTCGATACTTATGCAGATTAGAATTCTTGCCAACTTTGTCTTCATTATCAACTTATGCGAGGTAATGTGAAAATTATGTTAAAATGCCTGCAGTCACGTCTAATTGCATGACACTGAACTAAGCACGATGTGTGAGTAAGCTATTAGAATGATGATAAAAAGTTCAATGAAATCACCAATTAGCAGAATGTGAAGAATGACTTAAATTGAATGGCGTGAAAATTGAATTTCAAATGAGTTGTGTTAACTTTTAAATTCTTGTCACGAAATAAAAAAAACTAGGAACGGCTGCTTTTTTTTGATGCCAAGGTCATGAAAGTAGTCTTGCATCAATAACGAGTTCACATAACCGATTTTGAGTTAAATGGCATCGAGAAAAAAAATACCTAAAAATAAAAGCTTTCGTGATAAACATTTTAATGAAGAATTTTGTTTATTTATTTTAAATGTGTTAATCTAAAGCTCATATTTAGCATTTCTGAATAACAAGCAACAAATATAATGAATTCAAAGGAATTTTATGAAATCATATAGAAGTTTCTATAATAACAATTTTCTTCATGCTGACAAAAGCTCAAAAGAATTACATGGTATTATGAACATCTTTTTCTATTCATCTTAAGGCTCGACTCCACCTTATGTCTATTCTTAGAAAACTCTATGACGATAATTCGTTCGATTTGCTTCCTTTTATGTGTGATGATTATGTGCAGCTTTTGGCAATTCATTTGTTGACATTGTGTGCGTGTATGAGTTATGTTCATCACTTACTGACTATTCAATATGCTTTAAGGGCTCAATATAGATATTTGATACATAACATAATGCCAGTAACAGAATGTAATTTTACTTACAAGTGTCAAAGATAGATATGAGTGAGTGTTGTTAAGATGACATGTAAAAGTGTTGTATTCGACAGTATTAACATTGTTATTGAAATAAATCTTGAAGAGAGCAATTCTTAGAAGGAAAAAAAATTTTTGTCTTGATTTTTTCCGAAGGTCAAATCTTTTTTTATTTGGAGCAAAAAAAATGATTACGAAAGCAAAGAGCAAAATCCTAATATGTATAGTTTGCTTACATTCCATTCTATTCAAACATACATTCAACAAACAGCAAAAGCCAATGTTCATGAACAAAAGAAATAAATAAAGAAGAAGAGATCAAGACAAAACATGATAAAATGATATGAGAGCTGGGGCTTTCGGCATTTTCTTTTGTTTATTGAGATATATCAGACAAAAACAAAAAAAAGAACCGGCAATTTATATATTTTGATAAACTCCCTCACGGATCTCTTATTCAACTAACTCTTTGACATTTGACATTTTTCTAACACATACTCAGATGAATGATAAAAAGAAGAAGAAAAAAACGCAATAAAACTTGAATGAATTTTTTCTGTTTAGCATTGACCTCAAAAAACAAAAAAAAAAGGCTAGAAAAAAGCAAAAGAATGTCATTGTTGGCACTAAAAATTGAATGACAGTCAGTGAATAGATAAAAAAAATTCTCACTCAAACAACTGCAACAAACTGTTCATTTTTTTTCCAAGTGCTAACAAGAACGCTCGATTGTCCACAAATTCAGGCTGTGCCATATCAAAATTGAGTACGATAGAGATAAAAATGGACCGTCATTATGTCACACATATGGTTGACTTCCGAAGTGAAAGTGCCAGAGACTTTTAAGTTAACAATACGTATTAGAGGCAACTTATGTGCTAGGGACAATGACTAAATGAACTTTATTGTTCTCTTTCAACTTGTTGTATATTCTCTCTTGCTAAAGACTCTTTATTGATTTATTAAAGCTTTTTTAAGGTTAAAAGTGATGATTCAAAAAATATTGAGTGACAGGTTGAAAGTTACATCATTTCATGAACTAAAAATAAACCCTTCGAGTTATAAATGACCTTTATGGCAAGCAACATTAATCTTAATAGTTTAAGTCATAATTCATCTCTACCGATAAGAAAAATAAGCAACAGCATTAAGCATCATATTACTCCATCATTGCAATTGCTAAAATGTGTTAATTAAGAAATATTTTTCATGTTCTCTTTCTTTCTTATTACTTATTATGATCGTTGGCTTGGTGTATGCGTGTCGAATGTTTATCTCATAAAAGACGTAATTTTCTGCATCATAATTATGAGTGAATGATAATAATAACTGTGTGTTAATGATTATGAAGCACTTACTTTTTAGCGCATTTTTGTATAGAAAATGCAGCTTATAAGTTCACTTTGGCTGGCTGGCTGCTTCGAGATCTCGAAAACTACAATAGCTAGAGACTCGCGGTTTTTTGTGTTCGGTTTGTGCTATTGAGTTATTGTGACGAAACATAGTTAGAAAGCTGTCACTGATTGCATTATTCGAGATATTACGATTTAAAATTTCCATATTGAAAAATGTAAACAAAAAATTTTTTCGTTGGTTACTAAGATTTTTTCGTCGACATTTTTTGCGTCATTTTTGAATTTGAATTTGTCTTGACCGTTATTTTCAGTTCAATATAATTTGCTTAAATACAAAATTAGAATAAGTCGACTTAATACATTAACTCATTCAAACCACTTTCCAAAATATAATTCCAATATTATAGTCGATCATAGGCCAGTGCATGGCAGTCAATGGTGGTCCGGAATGATGTTGGTCGAAAAATTTCCCAAATGGTATGAAATGCAAAGAAGACATGTTTGAAGTGAATTTATGGTGATTGCTAAACTGATCTGCCACGAGACACTGATCTGCTCGTTTTCTTTCATTTCAATTCTAATATTTTATATTTAAAAACCATGAAAGACTTCCTGATGAGTTTGAAAATCAGAATTGCTTCAAAGAACTCAACAGTTTTTAACATCAGTTCTTTGTTTTATTGAATTTATTTTAAATGAAGCTATTTGATTAGAAACGAATCTGTTAACTCTGTAACCTGTTGATAAACACTGATCTGTGGCGACAAAAATGCGCTTAAGTACTCCGATCCGTGGTCGTGTACTTTCTATATTTTTTATATTAAAGTGATAGTGAGTCACTGAATAAATTTTAAAATTATGTCACACGCAGCTGTTTATAAATTTAATTACTGTCAAATTTCCTTTTTACTGAAAAGGAAAAATTTTCATTGTAGTTTTTATTATTGATATCATAAAAGACTTTCTTTAGTAATAAAAGATTTCCTTTATTGCCTTAAAGTAAACAATAATCATATAAAATTTATACATTTGTCGACACACATACAAGAAACAACAATTTATTTTCATTTTGAATGTGATGAAGCTCATAATTCTTCTGTTTATGTCACAGTCATTCGTAGTAAAAGAAATAAAAATATAAATTTTATGGTGAATTGAAATGGAGTGCTGCTGTTAAAATAAGAAAGGAAAGGGCACATGTGGTTATCAAGAGGGTTAGCAAATAAATAATTTTATAAAATAAGGGATGAAATCTTCATAAATATTCATCCTTTTGGTAGCAATTAATGCAATGAAAATTTCTTCTTACCACAATTCCTTAAAATCATATCATTCTTCTTCATTATGCTCTTTATCTTCATCTATTTATCTTCATACAAATGAAAATTTATGAGTTGAATATTGGCATTATTTCTCATACATTGTGACTCATCATATGATAATTTAAAGAGGATTTTTCAACAAAAAAAAACTGAATATTTATGCAACTTGTTTGTGTGTTTTTCTCACGCAACTTTATTGTCAACAAGAGTAGTAAGAAAACCTGTTGATGATGAAAAGGATGAAAATCTTTTCTTTCTTTCTCTCAAAAGAGCTCGTTTCCTTAGTTTTATTTACTATTTACACAAAATTTTCTCTTTTACTCACTCACTCACTTGTTCTTTGAAAGAAGCGGCATGAAAAAACAAGAAACTTTTTATCATCTTTTATGATTTGCTGTGTGTTGTCTGTTGAATGTGTCTTGTATGCCTCCTTACTTGCTTCTTTTTATATATATACACCGAACAACAACATTACAGTTGACTTTATGTTTTCTCATTAAAAATTCATCCATTCCATCATCAGCACATTCTTTTTTTCGCCCTGTCTCTCTTTCTCTATGTTTGTATTTCTTTTCATCGCAAACGACAACATAGCAACACACTTTTCTGTGTATATTATGTACTTGAAAATGCTTTCACTCTACTACTGCTTGCGCTTATTATAAAGTTTCAATGACAATAGTAATGATTGTGATGATGATGTCATAAAATAAAGGAGGAAGTTTATTCTTTCTCGGCAGTCACTTGTTAAATTATTCTTCTTGAATTTAAAATTATCATAATTTAAATAAAGAAAAGACTTGACTTGTTGTTTTCTATTTTCTTTTAGAAAGTATTAACTTAAGAATTTAATAATTTGAGAATTTACAAAAACAAGAAAAGGGTCGCATAGAATGAAAAACCCTTGAAAGGGGTCAAAAAATTGTTTCAAACAAAATGTTTTGCATACTTTTCTTTAGTGTAAATATTTTCTTTATAAACTTATACAAAGTTCTAAGAAGGTGAATTTTAGTACTCAAACATTATTGCAATTAATATGTTGAAGTTGTTCAGTACATGACTTAATGTTTACATGAGTCATTTTGAAATTTTAATAAAATTTGATATCTACTTATTTCAATCTTCATGCTCAAGAGTCAAATTCACCACAATATGTCATAACATGAGATTTTCCAAGCCATCAAACAAATCCGAAATCTACAATTAGAGAAATTTAATAATACTATTCATATCACAATGGAAATTTCTAATAAAGGCCACTCCTTCCTTTTTTCATGCAGCATAATTTGAAACCAATGAATGTACATGCATTGCTGATTAATTTTAAACATACATATATGTGAAATTGTGCTGATAATGATTGTTATTACATGTAACACTATAACACACACTCACTCACATAATGGTTAGAGCTCTATGCGCATTTGAAATGATAATCTGATATTTGAAACTGTTCAAATGTCATGTTCAGCAACTACATGAAAAACATGTGACTTGTAATTCTCTAACAACAATAATTGCGAGTTTTCAATTAATTTAGTGAAAAGTTCCCTCGATGCAATGCTGATTATTTGACATTGCAATTGACATTGGCTTACACGTTTAATTTAATCAAATAGGAAATTTTTTTATTGTTTCAATTTCTATTTTTTAAATAAATTTTCCCTTTTATAAATTCAAAAAAATTTCTATTTCATACAAGCACTTGCAATTCATAATAAATTCAATTCCGATTTTAATTAAAATTTCATAAATTTTGATGTTGCAAAATGAACATCAGAAGCTGTCTGATTTCAAAAATGTGATAATAAAATTTAAATTACAACATATACACACACACATAGCTTTAAATTAATAACTGCATAACAATGTTAAACTGAATATGTAATTTTTTGATGTTCAAGCAAAAATTCAAATCTATAAATTTTCATCTCGTTTAAACTTGTAAATTTATTGCTTCACACAACACAATTTTTGTGTATTCATTAGAGTATTTCAGATGTTGGGAATTTAATTTTATTAATTATTTATTTCTAAATTTCAATGTTTTAACTTTTGTTTAATTTAACTTACAACCATATGCTTGTTTAAATTACTCTACCACATGTAAACAAATACAAACTTCAAACACTTGTAATTTCTCTAAAACATTTTTGATTGATCAATTTGACAAATTGAAATTAAGTTTGTGTAAATAAACAAAAAGCTTTTCTATTCATCAAGTTTAATTAATTGATTGAATGTCATTGAGTTCATTTGTAATCAAAAAATACACAGCAACAATTATAAAAAGTTTGAAAATGTTTGTGGTTTTTGTTCTTTACTTAAAATCTCTTTATTTAACAAAGCAGACGTTTGGTGTTGTTGATTCAAGTGCCAATCACAAGAACAAGCTTTTTTAAATGTCATCAAATATTTTTTAAAAATATTCAATGAAGTTATTACTCCTTGTCATTATTTTCATAAGCACCACTTAAGCACTTGACATTTCAAGTGTAAAATTAATAAATGTGACATTTATCTTCGTTCATTCACTCATATACAATCGAAATGTTAGCATATTGTCTCTCAACTTCTTGTTCTTCCTTGTCTCAAATAATCCATCAGCAACTCGTTGAGCTCAGTTTAATTTCATTGTGTGGTTTGTCAAGATTAACATTCAAAAGTTTTCTATCTATACTCAACAGATTGAAATTTTCGAAAAGTTTTTTGATTCAAGTAATTTCGGTTGATGTATGTTTTCATTTTCTTGTTAATTTGTCAATTTGATGTGACATTTGGTTAAAGTTTTGTGTTGAGATTTAGTTGAACAAATTTCATTTGTTGTTTTATTGAATTCAATCTTTCTCTCTGATTGCTTTGGATATTTGAATTCACTTTCAATATTTCAGATTTTGTCCATTCTTCTTTCTACTTCAATAAAGATAATTCAAATATATTGATTGGAAAATGTTCTCCTGAAATAATAATAACAATAGAAGAAAACGATTTAGGCAAAATTTTCTGTTGCTGAATAGATGAAGCACAAAGATTATGAATTCAATTTTATTTCTTCTTCTTCTTGCATAAATATTGAAAATTTTTTGAATTTAAATTAATATTCTCTCTTTCTCTTTTATTTATTTTATTTTCATTGCAGATTTTGCAGTTGAAATAATAAACTAAATGAATGGAATAAAATTTTGTTGAGGTATGTGATTGGATCAAATTATATTTAAATTATTTCCTTACAAACACATATATAATGAATTTATCGCTCTAGCAGAAACAAAAAATTTTTGCTAATTCAGCAACTAATTAACATCTTTTCTGCTACTAAACTCAGTTTAGATTTCAAGTAGCAGTGAGAAATTTAA
Source organism: Polypedilum pembai (assembly GCA_014622435.1). Taxonomy (NCBI): domain Eukaryota; kingdom Metazoa; phylum Arthropoda; class Insecta; order Diptera; family Chironomidae; genus Polypedilum; species Polypedilum pembai. The sequence goes on from JACWBX010003356.1 coordinate 17,395, forward strand.
ATTTTAATTAATTATTTATTATCTGATACCACACTGTAAGCAGTTCATGCTTATAATAAATTTTCATTTTAAAATGTAAATTGCTAAGAAGAGTAAAGTTGTAAAAACAGCACAACCACTATAGCAGAGTTAAGATAGAGTAATTAAATAATGAAAACTTTTTTGTGCTTCCACATAGTGAGATGCAATTAAGCACTGTTTTTTACTACTTTTCTTCCTTTTAACATCACACACAAATGCAGGGCATGATGGTGAAGCTAAGTAGTGAAGGTGGGAACTGTAAATCACTATGAAAGAATAACAGAAGAATAAAAACTTTTTCATTATGGAAAGCTTCTTTCAGTGTTGAGTATATCATTTTAAAAAGGATGATTAGTCAACAATTTAATTGTAACTAATTGATTTAAATTAATTTCACCTTTAACTTTATTTGAAAGAAAAAGTTAATTTTTTAAAGGAATATTAAAAGTGTAAAACCACAAAAGTATTTTAGAACTGGTATAATGTCAAATTTTGAAGTGTCATAAAAATCTTGAAATTGTTATAAAAATTTTAAAACTGTTATAAAACTGTCATAATTACTATAAAATTGTCATAATTGCTATAAAAATTTTTATTCATTCATTCATATAAATTTCATTCTATTATTAAAACGTTGTAAAATGATTTTTAATATTCCAACACTGATATTAAATTTAATGCAACAGAAAGGCGTATATTGTACCACATAATTTACGGATTTTGTTGTTTCTCTTTAATTGCTTTTATGAGTCTGTTTGTATCATATGAGAGAAAAAGAAAAGAAATTAACAAAATGAGAAGATGAGGAAGCTTTTCATAGACATTAGTGTGCATGAAAGACACACATATATATTCATGTATACCGCGTGTTGCCAAATATTTAAGGAAGTTCTTGGTTTTTCTGGTAACTATTGAGAAACAATGATGATGATGATAAATGTAAACATTGCAGAGAAACTGTCTGTACATACACATAAGAGCTAAGCAAATATTTATTTTTATCAAATTTTAAATTAAAGAAAACTTTTTTTTAGTACAGATTTACATGAATAAGAATGAAATGTAAATTAAGCGGCAAAATTTGAGCTCAAATTAAATATTTTAATCCTTTTTACTCTCACGCTTTATCATATTTGAATGACACATGCCACTAAATGCATGCATACATATCCATAAAACCAAATTTGCAGAGACAGATGTGTGTTATGTCTGTGGCTTTTATGTTTGTGCCAAATTGATTTATACTTTAAAACCTGCCTTTCATCTCGCATCACACATAACATGAAATTTTATCTTTAATGTCTTTCACATTATTATTCTTTTGATAGATGAAATGTTCTTTGATTCAAATGCTTTTGTGCATTTCTCAAAATTTCATCTTTAGAAAATTCAAAGAAATATTAAATAAGCTTAAGCTTTATACAAAAACATAAAGAAACTTATTTGTATTCATGAACACTTGCATTGCTTCAATTAATATTTCCGAATTCAAATTACAGAAGCCAAATTGAATTACTTCCGTAAAAAAACATTTTCCAACACACGAAATTGTCAAAGCAAAAAAGAAAAGTTGAAAAAGAAGCAAGCAGAATGCGGAAAGTGTCAAATGACAGTCACAAAAACTTTTTTGTAATTTAATTTAAATTCACCATGTTAAAATCAGACTTTCATTGCAAAAAAATTACCGCTTGCAAGAAATTTTTTTCTATATTTAAAGAGACAATGAGCGAGTAAAATGTCGTGAGAATTTAATTGGGCATTAAAGCATTTAATGGCTATAGCCACTGCTGACATAACAATAAATATTCAGTCAAGCTATGAGAGCAATTTTTAAGCTAACATTTCTATCCAGAAAAAATGCTTTAGCAGTCACGTCAATAACAATGCGTTTTATTTTGTTTTATAAACAATAAGCTTGAGCTCGTTAAAGCGCGATTTTAATTCTTCAAGGTTTTCTTTCACGACTTGTTTGTGTGTGTGTGATTTTTTAGCTCAAAGCTTAACCTTAATTTGATTAGCACATTTTACTTATAACCATAGTCATAATAACAACAACAAATAATAAAGTCTGATGAAAAGTTAATTAATTGCTATAATTAGCTCATAGACAGAGAGAGAGAGAGAGAGAGAGAGAGATTGCATGAATAATAAAATTGAAATGACTCATTTGAGAGTTTATTTTCATGTAATCAATAAAGTGTGAAAGTTGAATTTGCATTTAAATGGCAATAAAAAAATTGAGGACAGTTAAGGATAAATATTTTTACTAAATTGTCACTGTATGAGCTAATTTTTGTCTCTCTTATTATTTTTAATGGAAAGAAAGCGAAAGTTCTCCCACATTATAAGCCTACACTTGAATAGATCATCATGAGAAATTATTATAATATCTTATTGATCAACTACCGCACTATAATGGATGTTGCGCATGGTAATAGTCATAGACCATAGCAGAAAAAGAAGAAGAAGAAACAGGCACAAAGTCGTGATGGTTGAATATGCAACAGTCGTCAATTAAACAGCAATATTGGTCTGTGTGAAATCTCGTCTCTTTGGTAATACTAAACTAGTTTCAGTGTCTCTCTCTCTCTCTCACTTTGTATGTTTTTCCTCCTCCTCCTCACTCTATTTCACTTTTGCTTTTATGAGTGCGAAATATGAGTCAAAACTCGTTTGACTTGTGCCGACCGCTATCTCATATTTTCGCTTAAATGTGTTGCTATCTGTGGTGAAATATGCTCTCTTTGTGGTGAATATTATTTTTCTCAGCGCGCGTTGCTCTCTCAGTTGTATATTTTTTTCTTCTATTTTCTGACTCTCAACAAAGCAGTTTCATTTAAAGTCTCGCTATATGTGTGTCAGTACGATTGTTGGATATTAAAGATCAACAAGTGATTCGTGAACGTCTCGCGCGAGTAAAAAATTGCAATAAAATTTTTCAACGTTGTTGCCTTGTAAGAAAAATTAATTTTTTTTACTGTGTATTGCTATCATTTGTATTTAAAATTTTAAGAAAAATATTTCAAGGTTAATTGCTGGTGAAAATATTTAGTGTAAAAAGTTTATTTCTTGTAAACCTTGATATTAAAAATATTCAACAAGTTAAAAAGCATAAAAAATATTAAAATGAAGAACAACAAGATTTCTTTATTGACGTTTCAATAGATTTGCAGAATTCATAATCTATTCATAAACGTTAAGTCTTTATATCTCTATACACACCTAGAAACTAACTATTCAAACCAGCTGTGAAGTTCAAGGTTTTTGTTTTATTTTTTTTGTGGCTAGTGTTTGAATTTTTGTGGTTTCTTTATTATTGTCATTTACGTCATTCAGTGTCAACAAAAAAATTGTTAGTGAACAAATTAATAAAATTTTCATAAAAAATAAAAGGATCAAAAATCCGATAAAGCAAATATCCATTAAGAAATGACTATAATGGAGGATTGACATTAAAAAAAGAAGAAAATCTTCATCAACAACAGTCATTAAGTAAAGTCTTTTTGTGAAGAAGTGAAAATTCATGCATTAATTGACTCATCATGCAGAGAGGCAGTCCATTAAGATTATTTTGGGAGCGTTGTCTAAAAGCAGCTTACAGCATCATATTTTGCATTAAGACAACAAAAGAGCAATTATTGAGGAGCTTTTATGCAATCGAACTTGATCTTGTAATCATTAAAGTCATTAAGTCAGCACAGGAAACTTGTTGCTTGTTCACAATCTGTTATTGTCTAAGACAATTCGGACACATGCATGTTACACCAAAGTTTCTTTAATACTTTTGTTCCGCTTATGTAATAATTAAGCAATGAAATTGATTTTATTAGAGCACAACTTCCGCAACAATTATTGGCGCTTCACAAAAATCCAAAATCAAAAGAGAATTCATCATTAGTTACATATTTATCGCATAATATTCACACACACACACAAAAATATTGTTTTCTTTTGCAATTACGAATATAAGAGAGTGAGAGAGTTCAATGAAGCATTTAATTAGCTTTCAATTACAAAAAAAAATCGTTTATTATAAAATTATTATCATTACGTTATTATTTCCTCTCATGCCGACATTCAAAATAATAATAATAATTTCTAATAACGAAATTTACTGTTATGTGCAAGATAAAAATATTTTTTTGTTGACTTTTACGCTCTAATATTATTATTATCGTCAAAAAAATTAATTTAAAAGATCAGGGTTAATAACGAATAACCAGCAGATTGAAAAATACTGCAAAAATCTACCAATACTGACTATTTTTGAATAGCTGTTCAAAATTAATTCTCAAATTTAAATCTTTAGCTTCTAATGCATTTTCTTCATGTTATTGAAAAGTTAAATTGGAAATTATTCAAATTACTTATAAATTAAGCTTTCATATAATATGAAATAAATGATTAATAAATTTACAATCAAAATTCGATTTTTCCAACTCAAACAACTCAGAAATTTACAAATCTTTAAATGATTGTTTGAAATTTATAACTTTTTATAAATTTATCATAATTGTAAATAAAATTGTCAAGGGGTGACGTTAAATATTCTAAATTCTAGTCAGCAATGATAACTTATTATAAGATTAGTTAAAAGAGATTTAAGTTCGCAAATTATCAAAATTTAAGTTATCCACCGATAGCTTAATAATAAAAACATCTGAGTGGCAATAAAAAAACGCGGATTTGATTTCCGCTTGGCCTAGACATATCAAAGTGTCTCTTTTTCTGTTCGATTTCTAATAGCTGGACACCCATAAATATTTAAAATAAATTTTACTAGATTTAAATTTAATTCAAATGAAAATTTTAATTTGTGAGCGAGCATAGACAATTTTGACTTTTCAAGTCTTTATGGAGCAATTTAAAAAATGATTCTTCGTCAATAAGTTGACTTCGACTATTTATTTAATAGTTCTGTTTTAAATATCATTATTACATTAAATTCCATATTTTGCTTACAAATTTCTTTTTGAATAAGACTTTTTTAAACTCGTATAATTTTAAAAAAATTAACAAGAATAAAAACTGAGCAACTGTGCAAATTAGTCATTAATATTCAATTTAAATTTATTTTTTAAAAATAAATTTTTTTAACAGAAGTATCTATCCCTTGTAAAATCTTTATTAAAAAAGTTTCATTTTTTCTTAAAAAGAATTTTTTTATTAAAATCTTTTTTTTTCTTGTTAAGTTTCTTCCTGAGCAAGCTATAAAAAGTTTTTTTTTCTTTATATACAGTTTCGAGTTTCATTCGTTAATCACATTCATCTCTCTTATGTATGTTTAATATCAAAATATCCTCCAGAATGTGTGTATATATTTTTTACTCAATGAAATACAAAATAAAAGAAGGAAAAAAATGATGAGAGTGAAAAACTATAAAACTCAATAAAGAAATTTTTTTAAAACATAAAAGGGGAGAAGTTGAAACTTCAAAATGAGATGAAACTTTTTCTCTCTTTCTTCTCAACCACCCTCTCTTTGCTTTATAGTTTAGTACTTTAATATTCTTCCTTTATGAGCGTGTAAAGGGAAAAGTTTTCGATAAAATAAGTATCATGAGAGAGAGAGAGAGAGTAAGAGTAGAAATATGTTCAAGCCAGAAAACACACAAAAAAGTGAAAAGTGTAAAATGTAAGCCAATATTGGGTTAATTTCTTTTTCCTTCTCAAGTTTCTTTAATATTGATAAGAAAAAAAAACTTTTAAGGGAGAGAGAAAAGAGAAACTTTTACTATATTGCTTCATTTTTATGTTTAAACAAAAAAGAAAAGTGGACAAGATTGAGCCATTAACATTGTTAGTTATTTGTAGAAAAGTACAAAAAAAAACTTTACAAGTTTTTAATAACTTTTTTATGTTTGACCTTTTTTAAATTTTAAATCAATATAAACCACAAAAAAGTTCATTGAAATGAGCAGCAATCAATTCTCTGCCATTTCATCTCTTATTGACTTTAAATCATTCTTTTTTTTCTTCCCTTCTTTTCCACACATTTTTTACTTTTCTCAAATATAATAAAATTCACTTCAACAAACTGCTTTCTCCCTTCCATCCTTCACTTTGTTCACTCATTTATTCTCAAATTATTTTCTCTTCATTTATTTTGTTCTTCAGAGTTAACATTGAATAGCTATCAATATTCATTGAATGAAGTTCGCCTGAAGACGAGAAAGAAAAATTTATTTTCTCGCACAATGTTGAGAAAATTGAGTGAATTGATTCTTGAAGCAATGAAAATAATTGTTTTTTATAAGCGAGAATTTTCTTTTTTAACTTTGAAATGATAGAAAGCAAACAATTTCAATGTCTATCTGCCAAAAAAGTTAAAAGTCTGCTTTCGATGCATTTTTAATGTCGATCTCAATAGCGAACACACAAAAAGACTCATTAATTGACTTTATTTGTTGGTCACACAAAACAAAAAACTACTAATTGATTGACGATGAATATAATGAAGCTATTGAGAAAGGTCGAGACTATATATCATTGTGTTGTCCACAATATAAATATACACATACAGAGTATTGTGGTATTTTCATGAGTTCAATTAGTTACAATGGACGAGGCAAAATAATCAACGTCAATTATTCGTAATCAACATGCACGCTCAGTTGATATAGCGTGAACTTTATCCGAATACCAAAAACACATCGACAGTAAGAAAATACTCGTTCAATTGTCATCATTAACAGCGTGTTTGTTTGTGTTTCGGTCGAAAATTAATGAAAAAGTAATTAGCAGGTTGGGAATTTTGAAATTTTACATATTCATGAAATTGACTTCACTTCTTGGAGGTCATGCTGAAATATTGCCAGTTATTTGAATTCTTGACTGATTGCTAGTTATTGTTCATTATTTGCTTTTCATGTATGCGATATTTTATCTGCTCGCTCAGCTGTTATTAAATTTTTGCTCTTTTGTGGCAATTAATTGTATAAATTTTACACATATGCGTTCATGTTATAGCTATAGAAAATGTTTTCATTAACCACAAATGCAATTAATATATTTTCGAACGATATTATCAATAGAATATTGCAGAAGTAGATATTTTAATAAAATTGATGCACAATATTTGCAAATTATCGTGTGACCATTTAATTTGCCTGAAACCAAAATTGGTCAATTTTTAATATGTTACAAAAATTATTGTGTATATTTTGATCATTTTAATTGATAATTTCTTTTGCCAATGAAAGTTTTAATGACCAAAAAAAATGTTGCGGTGAAGCACTTGTCATTAGTAAATTTTCATCAATTTGCTTTTTAATTAATACATTTTGGAATCTAAAACTGGTTAACTAAATTTAAGTGATTAAAAAAGAAAATCGATTTATTTTAGTTAACTGCAATTAAATTTCAAAACGGCTTCAGTTTCTGATGCATTTTAAATGATTTTGTAATAATTTCAATTATTAATTTTTGATTTATGCAATCAAAAATTTTGTGCATAAAATTCATTTAGTCAAGTGCTTTAAAATAACAATCTAACCGCAAACTCAAGATCACTTTGCAAAAATATTTCAATATGAATTTATTTACATTGTTTTAATGCATATCGAAAATAATCTGCTATGGATAAAATTTCAGTAAATAAAAACCAAGGCGTAAGAATTTCCTCTTTAGATTCCGTTAGCACTCGTTAGAGCCAGTGCTGTTATCGTAGATGTCTACAGTCTACACAGACGAAAGTTGTAGACCGTAGACGTCTACAATAACAACACTAGTTAGAGCACATGAGACTTAAGTTCTTACCTCTTTAAAAATTTAAATCGTTATAAAATAAGAACAAACTAAGCTGATTCAAAATTAATTTTGACTAGACAAATATTATTTTTTAAATGTTAAAATTTTCCCTAAAATCTCATTATCACATTCATATTTCCCTAACGCTTCTCGTGAAATGCTTCCGTTCCCAAAATTTCAAAATTCCCTTAGCTTTCACACATTTTCGCTACTAAATAATTCAATTTCAAAAAATATCATTATGACTGACGAATGATTGAATTGTTGCTGTTGGGATTTTTCGATATGTTCATTATGCATGTCTGATGTGTGACAATGCATTTTAAAAAATTGTATTTATAACTTCATTCAAATTTCAAATCGTGTGCAAACGAGTGAGTTCAAAATGTTCACTCTTTTTGATATTCGCGAAATATTTTTTCTTCCCTTTCTCATTTCCCCCCATTGTTATTCATCATTCAATATGTCTAGCACTAGCTTCAATGTTCGCATAATAATTTTTGATTGAATTGATAAAATTTATTCACTTTTTGGCAATCGATAGAGAGAGAAATGTAATGGAAATAAAGATAGTTTGATATTGTGTTTATTCATAAATGAAAAGTGCATTGAAATCGAGTTGAGTTGATAAAAAAATTGATTTTCATTATGATGTCGATTTTGAGTGATTGAACTGCTCGCATGCCAAGTCATTCAATCTCTTATGAAGAACACTAGAAAATGCAAAAATTTTATTAATTCAAAATGTAAATAAAATATAAGAGAGATAAAAGCATAAATTTATGCAATCTATGGCTTCAGAGTTGTTAAATTATTGATCTGTAGCCAGTAGCAAAAGCCTACTGTAGCTAAAAGCTTTTTTCAAAAAAGTAGTCAATGACTGCAGCGGCCAAATTCTACATGAAGAAAAATACTTTATAACTGGCATGAAGTTATTGCGATTTGTTCTTATAGAGTGAAATCTATAAGCACTAAAAGGAAAATTTTTAAGTGTTATAAAATATTTTATAAACGTTATAAAAATACTTAAAACTGTTAGAAAACTGTTAGAAAACTGTTATAACTCTTATAAAAAATCATAACAGTTAAAAATTTTCTTTTTTGCGCTTATAATTTTGCTTTTATATGGACAATTCGCAAAAACTTTATGCCAGTTATAAAATATTTTTCTCTGTGTATTTTAGAAAATAGCCAAAAGTTTAAAATTAGATTCTACTTTTACAACTCTGTATGGCTTTATTCTCATCTGCATATCGAAATCTGTTCATCAAATAACAAATTTACCCATGGGAGAATACTGTAGTGGTTATTGAGGAAATGGAATTGATGGAGAGATGAAAATAATGCATTTGAAAAACAAAAGGAACTTGTAATTAAAATTTTATTCAAAAAATCTCATAGATCTTGAAAATTTTAACCTAGAAAGGCATTTTGAGTGTAATAAATGTTGTAAATGGATTTGAACAAAAGTACTTCATGTCCTTTAATCGAATAAATTGAAATTCAAAAATAAACAAAATGAATGAAAATTCAATTTGAATGATGCACTTAATTTGTAATTCAGTTCTGTTATATGACCAACAGTCAACGATTCAATGATCATTTTAATATTTAATGTAAATTTATAATTGAACTGTACATAAAGATAAATCAACAACATTGAAAATGTTATTAAAAAAAGGAATTCAATAAAGAAAATACAATACCAATTTGCTTTTGCATTTAAAATTCAATGACTGCTGCAGCTCATGAGAAGTTGTAGAAGTTATATAATTTATTCATTTCTGTAGCTGATTGATTGAGTATTTGAACTCTATTTAAATTGGGTCGACATTCTCTACTGCTGTTTGTTATTGATTTATTTTCAAGTGATTCAATCTATCAAATGTAATATTAATTTTAGAATTTTTTTCTCTCTTTCTCTTTTTCAGACATAATCGCCCGCATTTCAATCGTACTCTATCTCTTTGTCTTCTCGCTTTAAATTTTTCATTTTCTCAACTCATCCATTCATCACGGAAACTAACGATAATCTACTTGCAGACAAGCCATGCATAAAAAATAGCCGAAGATGATCGAGACTTGAAAATTGCGCATCTTTCGCACGATTACATCACCTTTATAGTGAAGAGAAAATTTTCTTCACTTTTTTTTATTATTTAATATTTTTTATTAAAGAAATTTATCGAAGTAACCACAAAATAGTTTATAAAAATAAATTTTGAAATTGTGCAGAATCTTCATTGAATGCACACAAGATCAGTTGTCTGATTCAAATAAAATGCAAAATACGGGCACATTATCAGCACATCAAAATGTGACAAAAAACGAAAATTATGCGAAAAGAGTATTCGACGGCATTCCGACCTACATTTCAACGCAGCGGCAGCGAAAGCAGCAAGAAGACTTGCTGAATAGTGAAAGTGATATAAACAGCACCACATTATGTAATAACCGCTGTCGAAGAAAAACATTTGCAGTCTACAGCACGTGTATATTTCTGCTGGTGCTAACATGTTTAGTTAATGTTATTGGTGCTTTACATTCATCATCATCATCATCATCGTCATTATTATCAAATGTAAATTATTATGACAATTCAACAAATTATACAAGATCACTGCTGGATGAACTCGACGATATTCCATCATTATCGACTTATCTCGACAACATCAATGACATTGACAACCTTACACTCATAGCTAGTGCACGAAGACAACCAATTTATCAAAATGAATTTGCCGTGCATATTCTCGGTGGCATTGAGCGAGCAAATGAAATTGCCAAGAAATATGGCTTCACAAATATGGGACAGGTGAGTCAAGGCTCTTTATCTCTCTTTCTTTTCTGCCTGGTCAAAATTATCTCTTGTGTTATACTTACTTATTCTCAGCACGTTCTTACGGTTGCTCCTGCTGCTTGCCACATGTATCGTAAAAAAGAATAACATACAAGATATGCGAAATGAACATAAATTTTACACATATATAAATTTTGTTTTCCACTCCTTTTACGATTATTGTAAAATCGATGGCGATGAAAATTGATAACGAGCAAGTGGTAAAGAAGAAGAAGCAGTTTTTTGCGTGTATTTTCACACACAATGTGATGTACATGACCTTATTGTAACATTTTATTCTTGTCTTATATTGGACATTATTTGAAATTAATTGAGTTTAAGTGTTTTAATGTTTATTATTTTGCCTTAAGGAATAATAGTTTATAATTTAAATATTCATTTTAGTATTTCTAATAAGAACCTAATTTAAATTAGACGCACCTAAAAATTCCTTAATAAAACAACAATACGTTAAAATTAATGAGCAACTTTTGATTGAAATTTTTAAAATAATTTTTATTTATTGCCTTTAGCCTTAGTTAAGCCCTTAATAGTATTTTTGAAATAATTTTAATGAGTTTAAAATTTTTGATTTAAATATTTAGAACATGTTCTAAAAATTCAAAATTTTTAGCGGTCATTTCTTCTATTTGACTTATCAAATTTTAATCACAAATTAATAACAAAAATAAATTCAAACTTTGACATTTTTGAAAAGTCCAAAAAATAAATTGAAATCTTTTATTTTTTAATATTTTTTATGAACCATCATGAACCGAAAAAGGAAGATCAAAGTATCGTCATTTTACATTTCAATCCATATTCATTTATTTTTATCTCTTTGAATATTTCTCATATTTTTTATGCGACTCAAATGAGGAGGGAAAAATCCTCTCGTGTTTTTAAAAGCGAGTTTTCCATTATGTGGCCCTAAAGTCATAATATTGATAAGCATTTAAGCACCCCTTTTAGTCATTTATCCTCCTTTTTTCTCTTTCTGTCTCTGTCTCTTGCTTTTATACATACATAATATCGTTATTGTATCGTACCATCATCATCATCAAAAAATCGAAAAGTGAATGAGAGGAAAAATCACATATAGGAAGAATTCTCTCTTTCTTTCTCTCACTCTCTCTCTTTTATGATGATGTTCGTGTTTATGTATCAATCAAACTTTTATGCTCATCAGAGAAAAAATTCTTTCTTCCTTTCTTCTTTCTGATGTTGACATACTGGCATCCATGATGATGACATGAATTGATAGAGTATGAGTTAGACTATGTGGGCATGTACATGTACATAATCTCATAGTCATTAGATAATGATAGCCATGAAAAGAGGCTCATCACATAATAACAACAACAACGAAAACTTACATCCTTGTTTGTATGTCAATTTCCGGTTTTTCCCTTCATATATATCTCATTATTTAGTTACTTTCTTCTTTTATATAGGGAATTTATTACGACAGAAAATGTCGCTTGCTTTCATTCTTTCTATGACATGATGATATCGAGAGAAGAGTAGAGTTGATAAGATGTAATAAAAATATTCATGTCATAAGCAATAGAGGGTGAAGAAAAGTTTTTTCTTTCTCTCTCTTATATGTTTGTGTATACGATGTGGATAAGAGAGTATTATATTTTAACAGCGTAGCATCGCATCATGTCTCAATAATATTGGCTTATGGCTTAAGTTATATTTATATTATGGCGCATATATGTGAATATAAATGCGAATATGGCCCTTATCGAGACTCCTTGGCAGCTAAGTATATAAATACAATTGAGACTATGTCTGGATGATGTTCTGGAGTAGAAATTTTCTAGACTTTTTTCCTTAGAAAAGATTTTAATATTTTCCGTAGCAACCTAAAAATAATATTTCCGCCTTACTTTCTTAAAAGTCAAATCAAAATTGACAAGACGACTCTCAAGTGATTGTTTTGATGATCAAATCAAAAAATTGAACGAAAATCATAAGCTCTACTTAGTAGACGACGTAGTTGTTGTCTATTTACATTTACATCCTACACAGTAACGCTACGATATTTTCAGTATTTTCATTTTACGTCAATTTAATCAAAATCAAATAATCCATGGATTTCAATTTCAATGTCGTCAAGCTGTGCTTATCTTTTCGATTAGATTCATGTCACTGCATGTGTGATATTTTCAACTCTTTTTTTACCCTTTGTATCTTGCAGAGACGAAATATTTTACCCTCCTACATGAGCTTTTAATGATTAGTTTAATCCAAATGTGCGTGATAAATGAAATTATTGCTTTTAATTACATTCTATGCCGCTGTGTGTGTCTTTCTCTCTCTCTTATTATGATCAAAACCAACATGCGGCTGTGTTATTTCCACCTTAACATTTTAAATGTCTTTCAATATATTCATATGAGGAATTTAATAAGCGCTTATCATGAAAAGTATTCTAATTCTACTGATATGACATGACATGATGTCGACGCGTGTTGTGTGTGTGTATGCGTATTGTGTTATTAAATTTAATTTTTATTGTACATATTTGACAACAAGGGTTGGATAAATATACTTTAACATTATCTTTATAGAAACATTACAATCCATCCCTTGTAAATATTCATTTCTAAATCATACAATCGTGTGTAGATAGAGAAGGGAAAGAAAATTTTTTTTTAATCATAATAATTTTGGTTTACGCTGTCTGCATGGGGTTGAATGGCAATTAATGTAATAAGCGGGTTGAATGAAAAATTTATTGAGGCAATTTGATAGAATGACAATGAATCATTGATTGTCTCAAAATCAATCTTCTTAAATGCCATCACCTATGCCTTCAATTTAATCAATAAATTTATTTATTGCTGCTTACTTGCTTGCTCGCTTATCATCATGAAAAGCGTCAATTTTGTCACTCGGTAAAAATTATCAGCATCGCCACAGTGAGGATATTAATGACACAAAAACATAGAATAAATGTTTTTTGCTCCTCTACCATCGTTGCATCTCATATGAAAATTTCTGCTTATTTAAACATCTCGTGTATGTCGCTTGCTCTCACCTCGCTTTGAGCGAGCTTTTCTAAAAATGTTTTTAATATTAAAATTATGAAATGTATAGCATGAAAGAGAGCACACACAGATGACAAGCATCAGTGAAAATTCATTAATTATTCATTCAATGTGATATCAATTTATTGTCATCTATCTATTATATACGCTACTACAATTGATACAGAAAAAATTATTAATTTCAATATCGAACTGCTCTCTTTTTTTTCGTTATTTTCCATCTCAATGGTTTAATGAAAAACAAGCTACAATGTTTGTAGAATTTTTCACATTTGACAAGGCATACAAATATGAATAAATATGTAATATGAACAATTTTTATGAGTGTATTGCAAACAAAAAGTTCCTTGTTTTTCATTAATAATTAGTTTGTTTTTGCCTTTTATCCGACGATGATTAAAAATGTAAAAAGTTTAAAAGTTTAATAAACATTTTTCAATTAAAAGAGAAAGTTTAATTAGTTCAATTTATGTTTAAAATGTAAATCAATCAATTTCATTGAAAAATTTTCAATTATTATATTTTTCCAAGGCCTAAGAACTCTTTGGTTTGATTTGGTTTGTATGGCGAAATCAAAAATTTTCTTGGAAAAACCAAATTTTTTCACACAGTCAAGTTTAAATCCATCAACAGCGGATTTTGACAAAAATTTGCTATGTAACATTCGATCTAAAATCCACTGTCTAAGAAAATTTTTTATGGACGGCGGACTACGACTTGACTTCATACAAACCAAATTTATTTTTTTTTGGTTTTTTGTTAAACTTCAATTAAGCACATTTGACTTAAAGCAAGATAGAGAGAGTTCAAAAAAATTATTTTCTTAGCTCGTCTACTGACAGTGAAAAAAATTATGACACTACCTTTTATAAAAAATTCTTAAAAGAACAGAATTTTCAGTAAAATTTGTTTAGTTCTGATAGTTTAGCAAATAATAAGCAAAATTTGAAAATTTCGTTACAATAAAACTTGGAGATCAACAGAAAAACTCAAACAAAATTTTTGTAAAAACTTTCTAGTGAAATCTAGAGTCCTAACTTTTTTACTGTCATCAGGCGCGCTTGAAAATAGAATAAAATTTTTTTGAACTGTCCCTACCTTGGCTTAAAACATAGTAATTTCTATTTTATTCAACTTTAATTGAGCTCAGTAAAATGAATAAAATAGATTTTTTTGTTTATACTATCAAAACCAATCTGAAACCAAAAAGTTCATCAGCCTTGGCTTTTCTGTTTTATTTTGTAATTAGTAAAGTTTGACTCAATAAAAGTAAAATTTCCAAAAATTTGTTACATTTTGTTAAATTTTAATTGAAAAACTAAAAAAAAGTTTAAAATTGAAAAAGTTTAAGTAAAAATTTATGAATTGTTCTTTAGTAAATCAACATTATGCTAAAACTACCACAATAATTCAAACACTGAGTACTTTAAAATACAAATCTATCAAAATGCATACAGAACTATAAAAAGGAGAATCTTGATAAAAGTTTTTCCATTTTTATTTCTTCTGTACATAAATAAATTATTTTTTTATTTTTCCAACACTTTATTGCTCTCTTTCGTATTCACATTGCGATTTTTACTGATGAGATCGAGATTTTTTTTCTGCTGTTGTTATTTCGACATGTTTTCTCTCTCTCCAACTAGTAATGGAAAGCATCAAAAGTATTGTAAAATGGGAAAATTTATTCTATACCGCATACATATTCTATAGGGAATTTTACTCCATTTCCCACTGCTCTAGATTTTACATTCACTCGCTTTCATCGATGGAGAGAGAAAGAAAGAGATGAAATTTTACATTGCAAATTTCGACATGTATCTATCTGTCTGTATATCTGTGAGTGTGTAGATTTTAGGATGATGATTTTTTGTGTGTTTTGAAGTGTTGAAGGAAAAATAAGAAAAATTTATGCAAGTCACATGAAGGAAGAAATATAAAATCTTGAGAATATTTCTAGAATAAAAATGAAATGCAGAATATTTAAAGTATTGAAATTTTCAAGCACATTTTTCATTTATAATAGGACACTTGTCTTCTTCTAAATAAAAGAAGGAAATTTTCAATGAAAAATAAATGTCAATAAATATTTGATTTATATCACACGGTTCCTTTCATTTATAATAACTTTGAAGAATGAGAATTCCACAACAACCGTTTTCATTGAAAAGATAAAGAGAGACACAGAGAGTGAGAGATAGTAAATAAATCATCTACGACAAATTTCATTTTTATGGGTCAAATCGAGAGTAGATTGAAAAAAGAACGAGACAAGTTTAGGAGTTCGTCTATTCAATGTCATTAGTGCCATTTCATGTCATAAAAAAGGATTGAAATTGAGAGATATTGTGTCATATGAGGAAGAGAAAGAATGAAAATATCCGGTTACCGGAAGGGATATGTTTTTACTACTCTTGCTGAACGATATATCGATAAACCAAGGATTTGAGGTTGCTTTTGGCTGGCCTCGATCATTCAGTGTGTGAACCTGTGTGTGTGAATTGAATGTAATTTTAATGGATAGCAAATTGTTGAAGTGAAATTTCATTTTCTCACAATACAAACGTTCGAGTTTGTCCCAGTCTCTATTTTTGGTTGCTTCCACAGTCTATTGATTTTGTATTGAAGACCGATGATGAATATCGAAGTTTCTTACAATCACACGTTCATTGTCGTCATTCAACATATAAAAATTTCCTCTGAGGATAGAAAATCATGGTCCAGAAATCTTTTTCTTCATCATCAGCTCTTCCGTATATATTTTGCAAAGGAAATTTTCTACAACTTTTTCTTTACTCGGAAAATATCGAGGCACGAGAAATGGAAAGTTCTGTAATAAGAAAAGAGAAATTGAGACGATGAAATCTGAAACTTTATTTGATAAAAAGCGAAAACGAAGTTTTATATCTCTCGTTATCCGTTAAATTGAATTTAGATTTGCTTCCTTGCTCTCTATTATTTTACTCCTTCTTCTCTCTTCTTTTTTTCCTAGTTTTGCTCCTTGAAAATCTTTCGATTTTTTTTTCAATTTTCCCAATTGAATTTTCCATTCCTAGATTTGATTTTCATCTCACTTCTATCTTTTTTTCCTCTATTCTTTGAAGATATTCAAGTTTTTGGCATGAAAAAAAAGCCCTTGAAAGTCCCTGCTACTAAAATGAAAATTAAATTTACGTAAAATTCATCCAATTTCCAGTTTTACTTGATGAAATCTTTTAAAGTTAAAAGTATAAAAATGCAATAATAAAAATGGTAAAAAAATACCAAGGGGTTATAACTTTATCAAAAAATATGACAAATTAGCAAAGAAATGTTTCATACAAATAACATTGGTTACTCTGCTTTCGCTATTTAGAGTTATTTTCCCTTGTAAAGTAAAACAAAGTTAATGACAAAAAGAGTACGCGTAAAGGGAATCAAACAAAGGAAAAAAAGGGTCAAAAGATTGCAAAAAATACAATAAAATAAAAAAGCGAAAGGTTAAAGGCACCTTACCATCGAAATCATCATCATAATATAATATTGAAGTCGAATATAAAAGCAAAAGGGCATTAAAAACAATAAAGAACGGAGAAAGGTCAAAAAAGAAGCAAATTTAATCGCTTTAAGAAATTTCTGTTATTTTCTGATTTTTAACAGGCATTGAAATATTTAAATGTTGATCATATATGACTAAATCAATATTTGTATTTCACAGATTGGAAGTCTTCAACATTACTATTTATTTCATCATCAGCATGTGAAAAAACGTTCATTGGACACGAGTAATGAACATCATACAATTCTCAATAAAGAACCCGAGGTGAGTAAATTTTTACGTGACAGAAATCCACAAAATTGATTTTTATCTCACAATTCATGGCATACATGCATGTGTCTATAAGAAAGAGTCTCAATCAACTTTTCTCTCATCTTGATGATGACATAATTTATCAAATTGTCCATCCATAAAACATTCTCATACACTACCATCACAGACATTATTGTGAGTGTCATGAGAACACTCTCAACTTCTCTGTCGACATTCTGACTAAATAAATTGAGTTCACTATAATCCTGGAAAATCCCAGGTAATTTTCATGAGATTTAGAAGTGCTTCACTTTCACAATATTTTTTACTTCACTTACTCTACTGCTATTGCTTCTGTACTCTGTGAACTGTATTTTTCTCATGTACACATGATGGTTTATTATCATCAACATGGTATATAAAATAATAAAGAAGAAAAATACACGGAAGTTGAAGATAAAGAGAAAAAAGTCTGCAATTTTTATCTCTATTTACAGGGTTGATGGTATACATAGAAATAAGTGACCTAATGTGCTATTATTTTTCAACCCTGTCCTCTCACATGTACAATAATAACAGTAATAACACTATGGCTTATTTCTTCTTTCCACATTCATGCATGTCTATAGATTTAAGCACATACATGAGCCTCATTCATCTGTTCTATTTGCCGGAAATTTATGTTTCGGTATGTGCTATAACGAAAGCTTCAGCAATTGTTTTACGGCACACTTGTAAATCTACTTCAATCTCCTTATACATTATTTCGAGATTTGAGGAGGCATCTTACAAATGTTTGCATGCCATACATTCAATTTATCTCATTCTTCTTTCTTTTTTTTTTCGTTTTTATATTCAGGTACGATGGGTTCAACAACAGCATGAGAAAATCCGTAAGAAACGTGACTTTCAACGAGTTAGATTTCCAGGACAGTCGAGTAATATTCGTGGTGATCCACTTGCTTTATTACGTAGTATAGCCACTGGCTCACAAATCAACTATCGTAGCACTGATTCACATCTTACCTTTCACGATCCGCTCTTTAAAGAGCAATGGTATTTGGTGAGTAGTTGACAAAGCTCTTATTATTTTAATTTATCATAGTTATCGATTTTATTGTGTCAGTATATGGCTTTTGTTACTGTTGCATAGCGCCAGTCGGTTACAATGAAGCAATAAAAAGGCGAAGACTGTCGTTGTGTTTAATTTGAATATCTATGACCAGATGGCTACATCTGATAACATTTAACTGCTTCCATTTTTCCTACAGTCTCGTTGTAATGTTGAATATCTTTTTTATGTTTGCAATTTATTAATGAATGAATTCTCTCTTGCGTGTGATTTAATTTTTGTTCGTGTCTCTTTTTGATGTTTATGTGAAAAATAATGAAAAAGTTTATTTACCTTTTATGTGAGTGAGAAAATTGATTACTGTTGTCTCTCGAAAACAAGAGTTAGCTCTTTTATTCGAATTTTTTTAGAAATTTTTAATTTTTTTGGAAACTTCTGTTGTATTTAAATAAATAATATGGAGTTTTTATTTGAAAAGTAGAGCCGGTTTTTGCTTTAGAGGGAAGTTAATTTTGCCAAACATAGAGACACGATGCTCTATTGAAAACCGAGCAGAGAAAGATATGTTTAGTTCGAGCGGGAATCGAATTCGCGTTCCCTGATTTCCGGTCAGGTACTCTTCCATTAAGCTCACGACGGACATCTCAGTCCGGCAGATTCCCAACTTAAACCTCTCTAACTGTTGTTATAATGAGTTATCGTTGCATCTGGATTCTATAGAATCCAACATGCTCTAAGTTGCTCTAACTAGCTCCCTTTTGCTTCCATTCGCTCTTTTTGGCTTCTTATTCCTTAGAGTTGTTCTTTTATGTGTTTA
The DNA here is from genome assembly GCA_014622435.1 of Polypedilum pembai. NCBI lineage: Eukaryota > Metazoa > Arthropoda > Insecta > Diptera > Chironomidae > Polypedilum > Polypedilum pembai. The sequence continues at coordinate 36,742 of JACWBX010003356.1, forward strand.
CGCTTGGAAATTTTTAAATATTAAAAATTTGAAAATATCAGATAGAAATAAAGAAGATTCAATAAAAAGTTAATCGATTCAAATTGCTAAAATTAAATTGTACAAACACCGCATGAATTATATTAAATTACTTCGTTTCCATCCTTTGTTTGAAAAAAGTTTATTTAACAAATGTTAATGGAAGAGTTTTGATATTTAATTTAGCTTTAAAAATTTCAATTGAATATTTTTGTCAGTAATGTTGCGGCATGTCGTACTTTTATTAACACTTATTAGTTGTGTTCAATTGAATTGAATTAATTGTTTAGTTTGAAATGATATGATTAAAAAGTTGTGGCCGAAAAATGTCTTTCGTTTACATTCGAAACATATTTTTACGTTAAACATTAACAAGATTATTGGCCTTAAAAGAGTAAATTTAGACTCCATTATTAAAGTTTATTCAATTCTCTCATCTTAAGAGTTCATGATGAAACATTAATTTTTATTACTTCATAGCTTTTTGCTTAAGTAACAATTTTTGCATTATTTATGCTCTCATCACCACAGCAAAAAACATTATATTTTTCCTTTCTATTTCATAAAAACGGTCGCAGCTATTTTAAGAGTTCTCCCTCCTATTCATTCATTTATTCACCAACAGAAATTTAAAGAACATAAAAAGAATTTTTTTAGTAATAAATAATCTCCACACAGAAGAAGAAAAAGAAGAAAAAAAATAAAGTGAAAAAGCCCTCAGAGCGTGCTGTGTGAAGTATGTGTTAATAACATACACACAAAATAAAAGCAAGTAGCAAAAATGGCAATGAAAAAAAACAATTAAAGAAGACCAATTGAAAAATTAATTTATGGTTTTGTGCGCCACACTCTAAAATTTTTATGTTTTCTATAAAGGCAATGGCAGCAGCAGCAGCAGCACAATGGAATGTTTTTGTATGTGAAAAAAAACAGCAAGAAAGCAAACAGTAGTAGAAAACTATGTATGCTTTGCATAATTTAAAGTAAACAGAACGGAACGACAATCGTTTGTTGCTGTTGTTGTTGCTTATGCATTTTTTTGCATGCTGCTGAGTTTCTATGAATATTTTCTTCTTTTTTTTCATCTTGAGACGAGAGCTTTTATGTTGATGACAGAATTGAAAGCTACAAAAATTTTAAATGCATCATAATTTCAATATGACTGAATAACTTGTACTTTGAAGTATTCTTTTACAACATGATGTCAAAATAATTGCTTACGTCAAAGAATTAGGCCACGAATGTGTGATTAATTTCCTTTGGGAAACTTTATGAAAGCTTTATTGGATGATTTGCTAAAATGTCACATGAATACTGCTAAAGTAGTTCATATTTCTTCTTCCTACACGTTCACATATGATAAAAGGAAGAAAGGAAAGTTGACTCTTGGCTTGCGGCAAAATAAATGAGATTTTTACTACGTTGAAATTTATGGCTTGAGGGATAAATTTTTCTTCTTTCTTTTTTTAATGTTCACACCCTATGATGAAAAAAAAATCATCTTTTTACACTTCTAAAAATGATATTAAAACTTTTTTTTTGCATACCAAATAAAAGATCAAATAAAAGTTACGTTTTTATCCTTAATTTAATTCATTCTTTCTAAATCGTTTTAAGATCAAAAGAAATTCCTGATTTCAACTCAATTGTCTCACTTTATATTATCAAGAAAGAATTTAAATTTAATTCAGCCTTTTCTTCTTCTCTGTCTGTTTTAAATGTTTTCTCTGAATTAAACTTTGATGTTTTTCTCTCTTTTATTTTCACATCAAAATTTTTGCTTTTTTCACTTTCTATGTGAAAAAGAGTGAAGAAAAATTTTCCAACACTTTAATGCTGCACAAAGTGTATGATATTATTATAATAACACTGCATTGATGCCATTGAGAATGATGATGATGTTTCTATGTGGTTTCCATAATATTACAGCGAGAAACGAGTTGGTAAATGCACCAGTAAGAGATAAATTTGTCAGAGCACTCATGTGAAGCCTTTTGTTGACTTTTAGATGCATTCATTCACTGGCAAAACAAAGACAAGCTTTAAGGATGCAGCAGCGAACACACATCGCATCATCATTCTCGAAAAAAAAAACGGCAAACGACAGAATGAATGTGAGAAGAGATAAAAAGAAGTTTTTTTACGACAACATTGCTGCAACTTTATGTAAAAGCTTTTAAGTTTTATATTGCTGTTGTTGGTGCACATTCGAAATATTCTTCTTTTGTATCAGAAAAGAGTGTCAAGTTTTTTTTAAAAACTTTTTACATGTACGATATTTATGCTCTTCTTTTTCACTCTTTCTCTTACTTATTTTATTAAGCTTCAAGGATGTGAAATGTAACACATATTTACTGTAATGAGTGTTGAAGAGATATAAAAAAATTCTTTTTTAACAGCAATAAATGAAAATGTGGAGGAATGTGTGTGTATAAAAAGGGAAGAAGGAAGGATTTTTGTATGTTAGGTGCTTTTATGACTTTTTTTTCTTTCTCTCTTTATGCCGGTAATGCTTCATAAAATGACGTGAAAATTAAATGGCTTTTAGTGAAGAGAGAGAAGAAGATTAAAGAAATCATATATGAAAGGAAGTCAACTATTCATAGCTAATGGTTTTAATTCATTCTAACATTATGCTTTTCAGTTTTAATATCTATCAAAAAGTGTAAGCTACCCAGAAAAAAAAGTTTTTTAACTGGCATAAAGTTTGTGCCAATAAAGCATAGTTATGAGCCTTAAAAAGCAAACTTTATTAGTCTCATAAAAATTTTTATAAGTGTTAATAAAGTTTTATAAGCGTCATAAAAAATTTTATGAGTCTAACAAAGTTTGCTTTTTAGGACTCATAACTGTGCTTTATTGGCACAAGCTTTATGCCAGTTAAAAAACTTTTTTCTCAGTGTAGGAGAAAAATTTTTTGATCGAAGTATGTCGTGGCCCAAAAAAGTTGGATACCACTTGCCCTATATCTATGATAGATTTCATCTATATAGACGCAGTCTATGCATAGACCATCGAAAATATAGACATGAACTTCTATAAATAACAACTCTGGCCAGGAGGTTGAAGAAAGCGTCGAAAAATTTGTTCGATTTTTTTCCAAATTTGTCCATTTCTACATCATTCATATTTCGCCTTATTTTTCAATACCTTTCGCTTTAGTTTCGTAGAAGAAAAAAATTCTTTTTTGAGAATTATTTAAAATTTTAAAAGGAAAATTTCAATCCAAAAAGAATCTCAAAACTCCTGCAAAATATCTCTACTTTGTACTTCACAATTACACAATCATCAATATGATGATGCAGTTCTTTTTGAATTATTCAAATAAAATTATTCTAATAATTTTTTATTTAACAAACTTTTCAAAAATTAAATTTTCAAAATTCTTTGTTTCTACATTCCGTACAATGTTGAATAGAAGAAAATGTTAAACATTTTCAAATATGTTGTCAGTATCAATAATATGTCAAAAGAAATATGAAACAATAACAGAAAATATTCTGCCACTCAGAAGATGGTAAATTATACACGACATCATTGACATGTACAACATATACTTGTACTTATTTTCATCGAAATGGAAAAATTGAATAAATGAACTTGAATGTAATACAGCATGTTGTCTATAGATACATGATGCTAAAAGAAGTGAAGAGAGGAAGAAAATAAACAAAAAAAAAGAAAATTTTCATGTTTGCATATTTTATCATGCAACATAAATATCTTCTCTCTTCCCTCTCTTATTCGTCCTCGTCGTCGTCGTCGCTTTTGTTTACTGCTGCTGCTATCATTTATGTATATGTTAAAAAATAAAAAAATTGTGTCGAATGGTTTGAATTAAAAATCGTAAATTGCACACTATCTGAATTGCTGTACAGCGTCATGCCATGTAAATGCTGTTAGAAGAAGACAGTGTAGTGCCAATGTTAAAATATGCTTGCTGAGTTTTATTCTCACTTGTCGTCTACTTCCTTTATCGTTTTCCGCTCTTGACTGTTCATTTTTTAAAATTTGTTATAATTTTATGTGAGAAAATGTGTTCCTCTTTTTTTAAGAATGCCTGCCCATCTTCTCTTGTGAATGAACGACACAATAGAGAATTTATATATTTTTATGAATCATCAATATGAAATCTCCATAAATTTCTCATCTCTCTCTCTCTTTTTTTCTTTTTCAAATCTATAAACACAAACACACACGCATTCAATCGATAATTTTGTCTTCTCTTCCTCGTCATCACCATCATCGTCGTCGTCGTCATCATCACACACATGTGTATGTCTATTTGTTGTGACATAAAGAATGGCGGCGCCAAGGATGGACTTGATATGAATGTTGGCCCAGCATGGCAGAAAGGATATACAGGAAAGGGTGTTGTTGTGTCAATTTTAGACGATGGAATTCAACGAAATCATCCTGACTTAGATAAGAATTATGTGAGTATTGAACTTTTCATTTTATTAAGCTTTTTTTCACTTTCTCATTTCTAGACAAATAAATGTATGCTTAATTAAATTTAATTTTACCATTATTTCCTTATATGAATAAAAAGATTTGTTTGCTTATCTCAAATATGCGAAAAAGCAAAGCGCAAAAAAAAGAAAAATCTTTGTAGAAAATGAAAATTTATGAGCCGAAAAAGTTTTTCTTTTTTCTTCTCTCTTTCTAAGCTTTTCATAAGAAGCTTTTTTATTGCTAAGCAATGATTGTGAATGAAATAGAAGAAGTTTATTGCAAAATAAGCGTTTATTATGTGTGAGTAAGGATTTTTGAATTGAGAAATAAGGAAAGAGGTGAAATGTGTGGGCTTAAAATATATATTTGAAACGAATACGAAAGAAAGAAAAACTTTTCATGACATTATCTTTTAATGGAATCTCATATAAAAGTTTGCTACTTTGCAAACTATCAAAATTTTTTCTTTTAAGAATAAAATTTTAAAGTTTTCTAGAAACTCGAATTTATTTGAAATTTTTTAAAATAAAAACTGTTACCAAGTCATTCAGAAAATTCAATTAAGTTTTCATTAGAAATTTGTCAATAGCAATGTTTAAATTTATTGGAAAAAATAATTAAACTTTTTGGTCAGGCAATTCTAATTAGATTCATTATCAAATCCAGGGAGGATCGACAGATTCATTATAGGTATTTAATTTGAATTAAGTCCACTGCAAGCACGTTTTGCAGTATAAAAAGTTAGGTCCACCAATGAATATTACGAGAATGTCAGGCTCATCCTCTATCTTCACTAATCATATCGTCGGAATGATGACTGACACTTTGGATGACGAAATATGCTTCAAAGTATGGAGCAGTCACATACAACCCCCTACGTTTCACATTAGAGTGACAAGAATTCATCAAGCGCTTTATATTATACTTTTAGTATTTATTTCAAACCAATCAAAAACTTTTTAAGTTGCAACTTATAATTTCAGTTTTTGTTGAATCCGTACTAAGCCTGAGTTACTATAGCGTTTTTACACGCAGATGGAATGCTTTTCCATCTAAATCCATTTTAAAATTATGAAACGTTTACAAAGCGCACCCTGAAACGGACATTTTATGTATGAATTGAAAAAATAACGTATAAAAAATTTTAGTCCGTCTTTCCTGGTATCAGACTAACAACATGATGATTGACAACAGTTAAATGAATTGTTTAAATTGTTACTGATGCATTGATTTTTAATTCTTTATAAATAGATTAAAATTTCATAATTAGAAACTGTTTGGTATTTATTGAAAATTTTTTAATATTCAGAAATAATTGAGAAAAATGTGTAGGTTTATTTAACTTGAGCCACTTCTGTTCATAATAAAATTTCTACTCTCTTATTTTTCCCAATTAAAAAAACTTTCTTGAGCTCCAAAGATAATAATTATAATGGCGATGATAAGGAGATAATTAATTTGGATATATCCGATAAAGTTTTCTGTCTATCAATATTGAAAAACTCATTGAGTCATAAGTCGCTTTTATTTGCTAATTTGAGATTATCTCTTTGCCTACATCAAGTGGATGGATAAATCTTCAAGTGGAAACACTCGAGTAAAGACTTTAATCAATTGAATTTTTTCTGTTTCCACTAATCAATTATTTTCCATTGAAATTTGCAGCTAATTAAATTCATGTTTCAAGTGCAAACAAAAAAAAACTTCATTGTCTGTGATTTAATTGGATTGAGGCACCATGGCAATTCACTGTGCATTTATGAGTGTTTCATAGACACGAAATGTTTTTAATTTTATTTACATTTTTAATTAAGCATATTTCACATTCAGCGAGTTAAAATCATACGAGAATTTAAATCATCCCTAACTGTGATGAATTACTACTGACTGAGTTATGTCGCATGCACTTCTTTATCCCATTCGCTTGTATAAAATTTTTACATTTGTTTCAACGAAGCCTTCAGCAGTGGTGGAAAGGAAAATTATTTATGATGATGGCAAAGCATCGCTGCTAATTAACACTAATTGAATTATATAGACTTGCACACACATATATAAATATGAATGTATGATGAGATGAAAAAAAGCGAACGAAATTTATGCTCACTAGCTAACTAACTAATTATACATTTCATAACATAATCCTTCTGCATGGATAACTGATTATAAGTGAGGAAGGAAGACGCACACAATGTGTATTTGTGGGAATCGTACAATTCCCCACTAATCATTTGCCCACAATCGTTTCCCCACGATCAATTCCCCTCTGTGACGTTTCCCCACAATCATTTGCCCACTAATCATTTCCCCAACGATTGTTTCCCCACTGGTACGATTGCCCACAGTCATTTGCCCACTGCGACACTTGCCCACGATCAGTTCCCCACAAATCATTTCCCCACTAACGGATACTCGAAGTGAACAACAGTTCGTAAAAAGAAAAGTTATTAATCTACTAGTTTGAAATATTTCCAGTTTATTGCGAAATGATACTGATTACAATTATAAATTTTTAGCAACGTTCCTCAAGAACTCAAATGAGCTTGCGAATGACTGTTGTCGTGCAAGGACGTTTCTTATACATTCATTTTTT
>JACWBX010003358.1:0-23225 GCA_014622435.1 Polypedilum pembai
AAAACCAAAATTACCACTCATTTAACTAACAAATAAGTAAATAAAGATTCAATTTAGTATTAAGAAACATTTAATACTAATTTTATACTTTATTTAAATGAATCTCTTAAGATAATGTTGATTAGTTTAGAAGCCATTGATTATTGGAAATTATTTGAATCTATTGAATTTCCCAACTTGTTTAAAATTGTATCGAATATATTTAGAATTCCTTGTTCATTTGCAGCTTCTGAAACAATTTGGTACAAGCTTATTTTCATTTATGTTTATTTCTGTAATCTTGTTTTATCTGATACAGAACATTTCTATACCGCAGATATTTTGAAAGTCTTAAATTGAAAATTTTGATACTCTTTATTGTATTATTTAACATTATAGAATGAAATAAACCGTAATAAACAATGAATTAGTTGTATAAACAAGTTTTATACTTCTAATATCTAACGGACATTTAAGGTTTCAAAATTTACATACCGTTTGCAAACAGTTTGCAAACGTTTGCAAACCGTTTGTGGCGAACCCTACAATTCTCACATGTCATTACGAGTCAAAATCAAATGGTTGCTTTTTATTTTTTATTTGCAAAATAAAATGAGATGTTTTTTCTATAAAAGTAAATTATTCAATTGCCAATAAAAAGCGGCAACACATAAGTCAGATTTACAAGAAATAAATGTACTAAATTCAGACATTAAAATGTCATTAAATGATTTCGCATCGCGCAGAAAAAGATTCTTGCTCATAAATATATTAAAGTCAAATTTGCTTGATGGAAGCACTTAAGTGAATTGCTTTTATCTTCTCGTTTTAAAGTTTTCCTTGCGCCTCCTTTGGTTTTATTTTGCGCAGTTCTTTAGTATATTTTCATAATTAGAATGATTTCAAGGGATGGTGAATTTTTAAAAGTATATAAAAATTATTTAATTTAAATCTTCCTGATTTTAATGTCGACTTAAAAATTGATTTCCGTCAGGACTTAAGGCTTCTGTAAATTGATTTTTTTTTACATTTGTTGAATTTCAATTTGAGCTATTAAAAGATCATCACAATTATTTATTTCAACTCCAACTTAATTAGATGTATCGCAAACAAGTGTCTTATCCTCATCAACAAGCTATAAACTTTGATTCATATCGAGAGCTTCATAACCATCAACACGAAAAGGTCTCGAAATGGAGATTTTCGTGAAATATCAGCTGATTGATCAGACTTAATTTGACTTTAAAATTCATTTTCGCTCACGAATTGCTTGATTCACACGCGTGTGTGGAAAATTGCATTGAGCTCATATCATTTCATTCGCAAATTGCTTTCTAGAGAATTTCGCATTACAAATTGATTTTCAACATGTATTTCGATTGACAATCGATGTGAAATTGCATGATTAATTAAGTGTAATTGAAAATGTTTCTCCAAAAAACTTAATAATGCAAATTCAAAAAATGTTTAATCAGGAATGAAGAAAGAAGCTTCAATTTATTATTATAATCATAATGCATTACTAAATTATCATTGAAAACAGTAAAATCAATGTCAAAAATAATGCTCTCAAGTTAAAGAGGCTGTAATGAGCCTATTCAATTAAGTATAATGGCAAAACACATGTACTCATGATTCTGTTCATCTGCCTGGCTGTGAATGAAATTCAATGAATGAAAAACGTCGATTTCAATGTGATGAACAGTGGCATCGCTCTAGTGCTTGTACTACAACTCATTGTGGCTATTATTGCCTTTTATTTCCCTTAAATATTACATTTATATTAGCTCAAAGGAGAGAATTTATATATTGTTGATGCCTGAAGGCACTAATATTGAAATTTTTTCACATGGAACTTCCTAAAACTATCACAGTTGAATGAAATATATTATTAGTTCGTTTTCTTTTATTCCTCATCAAATAATTGCGAAATTTATGGGATTACATTGCAGCTCTAATCGATTTAAATTTGAGTGAGAAATAAACAATTTTTTAGAGAGAAGGTTCATCGAAACTTGACCTTCAACTTCACATCAATCTACAAAAATCATCTGTTAATTACAATTGAGACTTTTTGTACATATACATTATTTTGTGCACATTGGTAAGTGGTAGGTAAATTCCCAAATGATGGTCTTTATAAGACCGTGGACTTTATGAAGAAGAATTGCGCGCATAAAAAAAGAAAAAAATAATTTCAAGTTTTGGTGCTTCTAATGAGTCTTCATCGGATTTATTGTTTCAAAGCTGTCTTTTTATTATTTTATTGGCATAAGACGTCGCTATTAGACCAAAACAATACTAGTAAAAATACTTGAATTACCTTCGCTATTAATTCCATTTATTACGCGTAATACCTTACAGAGATCTTCTTTTTATTCTTGATCATAATGCCGCTAGTCGCTCAACACACTGGCGCTTATAAAATTAAAAGAAGAATGTAAAAATAGTATACATGCTATAAAGTACACTGGGTAAAAAAATAATAAACTTTTGACCGTCTCTTTTGTTGCTTTTCATTAAAAATTGATGTGCATCATCGTTTTTGACATGCGAGGAGAAAAAATTTAGAAAGTTTCAAATTAAAATCGAATATTGCAAAACATTTTTTGTTTTTAATTAATTAGAAATAAATTCAATCTTAAAGAATTCTGCAATCAACTGTTATGAAATTTAAATTCTGTAGATAAAGTTAAATAAAGGTTGAGAGTTCGAATAATTATTTTTGTTCATCACTTTAAAATTCAACTATTATTAATCTTAAATTAGGAGAACTTTTTAAAAAAATTTTATCATTTCTTTTGTCATGTTTAACAATCACAATTTGAATCAGATTCGCAGCAGACGTGACATAGATTAATATTTGAATGAAACTTGATCATATAGCAGTAAAAGAATGGAAAAGAAAACAAAAAATAATGAAATCGAAAGCGAAAACTTTTTGAACTTGTTAGTTATAAAATTCATCGACATCAACAGACAATAAAGACTTCATTAGATTATTCAACACGACGAAACTAAAAATACCATCTATACGATGTCATTCTAGAATCTATTGGCAAAAAAATCATCAAGTTATTTTTATTCTTGTTTACCATAAAAAACTCTTCTTTAACAATATGATGATTTACCCAGTTGCTCATATCAAAAAAAATTCTCATGCTTTTGAGACTTAATTCAATAAATTCATTAATGTAATTAAGTGTCTAAGAAATAATAAGGATGAAAAGAAGCGTTTGAAATCTTCTTGAAATTGAAACAAAACCATTGTTAAAATTGTGTATGGCTCATTAGCTAAAATAATCTTAAAATACCATGTCTATGTCAAGTGATTCTAGTTCCGGCAATTCAACAGCACGAGCTATAAACACTATTTTGATAACTGATGTTAAATAACCACAGCAAGAGCTTACAAGCTATGAGTAGCCATATTATTTCTGAAGAGGACAAACAATAGGTGACAAATGTTCTTCAAACCGCTTTTCTCACCTAAAACCACTATAGTCACTATTTCCAGGTGATCAAGCATACATGATAAACTTTTCAACTCTTGACATTTTTCTAGTTGTCAATGCGGCAGTAAATCTTCAAATCAAAAGAGACGTTTTGATGATGTCTGCCATGGCGAAAAATATCCGATTTGATCATACTCTCATACTTGAATGACCTCAAATGCGATTATTATTCATTCAAACTATGAAAATTAACAATGCATGAACCACTTAGGCAATTTTATTTGATGTTCAACACTTTATCGCTTGAAAATTGCAGGCAGCTTTTATCATTTGCGTAAACGCGTAAAAGCGCATACATCATCATTATGAGTGCTTATAATAAATTTCTCCTCTTTATCGGTGCGATAATGATTTTTGAACGGTGTTAATCATACGTGTAAGTGGTGAAGCTTTAATATTTCACCGACAAATATTATTTTGGTAGCGCCTGAAGTGTGAAAGAAGCCTTGACCCTCATTAACAAGTTTTTTTTGTTTACAGTCATCCTCACGTGTATCAATAATCAATTATTCAAATTCCATGAACAACTTCATGTGCTCTTTCTCTTACTAGAGCTTGAATTTCTTGTTTGTTCACGAGAGATAGAACAGAAATTTATGATAATCCTCAAACGATAATCTTTATCAAGTTAATTGCAGTCAATAAATGAACTGTCTTAAGCCAATTGTTATTTAAATATCAAATGGCATGAAGTATTATGGATTACTGTTGCCAAAAAACGGCTGGTATAAAAATAAATTATCATTTTATGTCTATGCTGATCCGCGGGAAATAAAAGTTTAAAATGACTTGTGACGTAATTTCATATTTTTTTAGTTTTAAACAAGTTTATTTTCAAAAAACTTCTTTTTTTGCTTATTTGTCTGGTTATTTTTGGTTCATTTTTAATTTATTAATTTATTTTTAAATTTTCATTTTAATTATCAAAATATTCAAAATGCGCTCTAGAGCTTAATTTGTTCGTAAAATTTATTTCGTTAAGAATGAAGCAAAAACAGAAAAATTAGTGGGGTGTGTCATAAGTGTGTGCGATGTTTCTTTTCAATGAGGAATGATACACGCGTGACATTTGACATCTTTCGTCAGTAATAATCACATACTGTGATGTGATGCAATTGCAGATCTTCATCGTCTTGCCAAAAAAGGATCAAAATAATGAGCATTTAATAATAATGGAGAGAACGCATTTAATAATTTAGCAACATGGACCATTGATATGAATGTCAATCATCCATAAATAGTCAGCTATAAATGCATGAATTTGCATATAGTGAGTTGGTGTGTCAAATTGCTGCTTACCACAAAACAAAAATTTCTGCCGCTTAATTTATACTTTTTATGATGATATATGAGTGGAAGTTATAAATTCAGCAATTAACATATAATTATTTAAAGATCAGAGATAATTTTTTACATGATGAGCATTGCTTACAATTGCCCTTGATTCATGACATGAAGTAGCTTTTCTTATAATGTGACATAAAGCATAAAAAAATTTGATGATGAGAAAAATTAATTTTTCAATGCTACTTACATTAACTCAATAAGTAAGAGAGGGATTTATGGTCATTTAACAATTAATTTTGTCTAGTCAGTGAATGTGAGATGACACACTCTTCAACAGCCCTTGATTTAACACGAACATTTCTTCACATCACCCTCAATCATCTCAACCACAACAACTGCCATCATCATTATCCTCAATAATTTTTTACGGTTTTTTTTGCACACATAAAATATAATTAAATGGCGAGACAGAGAAGAGTTAAAAAATTGCAATTACATAATTTTTCTACAGGTCATAAACGAACGCAGGCAGAAGCAATAAAAAGTTTTATTTTAATAAAATTTCACTACTTGAGGAATCTTTCTTTTTTTCTTCTCTCATTCGAAATCGCTCGCCTGCTAGAGCAGAAAATACGCGTGTTTTGTCATAAAAGTCGTTAAACGTTATTGCTGAAATTTAACACAAACACACGACTATGATGATGAAGAGGATTTTGCAACACACGAAGCCCAAAAGGTTGGATTGTGAGGTCATCAAGGCGCAAATAAATCAATGGAATCCAATTAGTAGGAGAAAGAGAAAATTTGTCGGAAAGTCACATAACATTATCAAAGAAAGCAAATCTGCAAAGATAAAACTTTACATGAGATGTCATCACATAATAAGATTCAATATAATAAAACCAAATAAGACAAAGATGCAAGATTGTTACGCCAAACTTATGTGATGCATTTAATGAGAGCTTAATGTCTTCATTTTTATATACATACAAATGACTGCATTAACTTTTTGCTTCTTTATAAATTTCAATCTTTATTTTATTTGATTTAAAAAGAAATTTATAACAATAAAAATTTCAATAAATTCCAACAACATACCAACATTCCGCATAATATCAAGTTTCACTTACAGCTCTAATAATTCTTGTTTCTAAACTATTCAATTCTCTTCTTTTTCGCTCTTGTATCATTTTGTAATTCAATCTAACAATCATATCCCGTCGTCTGTTAATGGATTTTCATAGAGTAAGATCACGAACCATATAGTATTGCGTTTGCCATTATTAATTGCAATCGAATACTCATTTTCATTTCTCATACCACCCATATGAATGAATAGTCATGTAGTGATTCATGAAAAAAAGACAATACACACATACGGTTGAATGAGAGAACTGTCGCTGCAATATGTGCACGTTTCCTTTCAATATCACTTTGCTTCTGTAATTTCATTTCTTTTATAGATCGTATTAATGATGATGATGATGTGTGATTATCCAAAGTCTGTCATTATTCACTTTGAACTTTTCAAGTAATTGATTTTGTGAGAGTTGATATTTAGTTCAATTTATTGACCTCATCGAACGATGAAAATCAATGTTGAAGCATTTATGTCGGACAAATATTTTATAATGGACAAGATGTAATAATCATGTGTTTTATATGAAAGTATAAATACAAGAAAATGTCTGGCTTAGCCAATTCTATTCCTTTATTAACTAAATGTAGAAGTAGTTAAGCGACTCTGTGACCACAAGGTTCATACGCTTGATCTGAAGAACAGCGTAGTGGCTGTTTCGGATTCGAGTCCAGGCTGTGCTTTCTTTTCAGAAGTTTAGATACTTCGACTGCTCAAGTGCTCTCTGAACGCACTTTAAAAGGTAAGGTCCCTCACGATAGTGATAGTTAGGCTGAGATACTGTAGTGTTACAGAGAAGTGGGAATACTCATGCGATTTCATTGGCAAGAAAACTCTCCTCATTTGAAAATCGCTAGTAGCAGTCATATAACTTCGCTGTAAAAATTGCAATATACAGTCAACTCGATCACTGTCATGAGCCAGAATTAGGTCACAACAGGCACTTCGGTCTACATGCATCCTGTGAGTTAGCAATAACACCGCCTGGGAAAAAATTATAATCCATATAATCCAACTAAATGTAAACGGAAGAATTTAGACAATTTTAAGGGGTCGAGATTGATCCACTTGTTTATAAACATGTTTGAAATAAAAAAAATTCAATAGTCAAAATTTCGAGCAATACTACCAAGTGCTAACCAAATAAATATTTTCGTTTTATCAACTACGTTTTATTATTAATGATATAGTAAAAATGTGTTCAATAAAAATTTAAATGAAACAGACATTTTGAGGTAAAATTTGTTAAAACCCTTTTATTTACATTTTGCAACGACATAAAATAAAAAGCTATTTAATTAAGAGTTAAAAATTAGTAAAACTAGTCACATAAATTAAAAGTTGTTTAGGTTAATACAATAAAATACAACAACCATCTTTATTTATAAACAACTTGTTTAAACTATCTAAAATTCAATTAAAACTAATCTTCAAGCAACTAGCTCATCATAAGGAAACTAAAAATCTTCTAGGAATATGTCGGTTGTTATTTTTATGATCAAAAACCATTAGATGCCAATCATAAAGCTTCAAAAATCATCAAAAAATTAGCAATCTAATGGAAATACACACTTGAATCGTCTTAAGGAGTGGAACCTTCAGAAAGAAACTTGATATCTCTATATAATATATTTCGTCAAGTCCTTCTACGCAGTGTCTGCAATGCTATTCGAAAAAATTCTTCATACATCAAATAAATGTCACATTAATAAAATTTATTTTTTTTCACCAGTTCATGAATTGCAATCAAGAAACGTCGTTACAAGAGCCATTTATAGACAATTTCGAGTGCTTACTTCTGATATATCATTTTTGGCAGTTTCCTCTTCATTGATGCAGGTAAAGGTGCTTTCGTTTGCGATGTTTTTATATTCTTTTGTAAAAAAGGCGTGAGAGAAGGATCCGTCTTAGATAGTCTTCATTATATTTTCTTAGCGTTAGTGCTGTAAATCAAAAAGTCATCGTCCATCATCAAATTCATTTATCGTCGTCTGAAGACGATACAAAATGCTCTTTCTGAGCGTGTTGTGTATTTTTTCTTAATTTGTCGAGGTCGCAGGTATTTGCATCACCATTGTTCAGGATGCTCTTCTTCTTCCTATCTATTACTTAGAGACTATTGAAATTATTTTGGTTATTAATTTTTTTGCGTATTTCTTTTCGCGCGCCATTACGAAGTTGATACATTCGCAATAGACATCAATGGAACGTTCTCATGCGACTTACAAGTGCTTATAAATTTTTACTAGAAACAAATTAATGGCAAAATCTTAGAAGTGGTGATCATATGAGATGTCATCAATCATTTCTATGGGAGACCATTCCCTTGAACTGTCAATTGTTAAAAATTTATCTCTTTCTTGCGAATTTGATAACAAATTTATGATATCAATAAACTAGTGGGTGTTAACTCTCACTTCAAATTTTTATAATTTTTGAAAAGAAAGAAGCCTTATTTGATTTTGAAAATATTTTTATATGGAAGCGCTGAATTGCATAAAATGTAAACAGATATGAATCAATAACAAATAGCGATGATGACACTTTTACAATATTTCTCTATCTTTTATAATCTCCGCTTAACATTTTCTATAATGTGCATGCATTTAAATCTTTCTAAGCTTCGTTTAATTATTATTGTCTTTTCAACTTAGAGATTGTAAATGATTCACTAGATGAAGTCTCCAGTTACAGATGATTATTTTTTATTTTATTTTATTTTAATTGCGTTTACTTTACGAATGAGTCGATTTGTCAAGTGCTGCTATATTGTAATTTTCAAGTTTGAATATTTATTTATGTTTTGGTATGAGTTTTAATTGACTTTTAATTTTTTAATGCTTTTAAATGTCACATAAGAAGAAGAACTCACGGTTTAATAAAATTCTCATAAAAATTTGATATTACAGTATTGACCTATGTCAAATTATCCATGGTCATTGTAAAATCTCAAAAAGTCGATGGCACCAATGAACTTTTTTTATGCGTGTGCACAACGTTTGCTCAGCCAATCTAAATTTAAATAATGACCATCAAGTTGCATCGATTCATCATTTGACTTCTTCAAATGACTCTCCAAAGTAAATGCTAAAGGCACACCACAACTTATGGCAACACTAAATGATATTCACTACGACTGTGGCGGTAAAAATTCTCAGAGAAGATTGTCACGAAAAATGAAAATAACTTGCAGGTATCTCGGACCGAAATCAACTGTTAAAGTTGTATATCAAGCAAGCCAAGTGTCGTCATCGGTAAACATGCGAATATCAGCAGCAGTAAGCGAGCAAGCAAGTAGATGGATAATGCTGACGATGGGAGATGTCTGATGTGAGGGGAGAGAGAGAGAGAGAAAAAAATATATAAAAGATTAATATGTGTTGTACATGTATTGTGGTGTAAGAAGATGAGCAGCGTTCCTGTGAGAGTTATATAGACACATCAATGTGCGCGCGCGCGATTTTTTGGCATTCGAACTTTTAACTTATAGTTATATTTTTTTAAGCTAGTAAGTGTGCTAGTAGTGCTTTGTGCTATGTCGCATATAATGCTATGCATGCGGTGGTGCTGACTGTGTGAGTTACTCTTTTGATGTATGCTATAGACACATCACCGCTTGTATGTTTTAGGGATTAAAATAATATTCATTTTTATAAATACATTTTTATTTCATAATGAAATAGCAAAAAAGCTGTGGTAGGAAAATCATATAAAAGCAGCGGAGCTTATTCAGTTTCTATCATATTAAGATTCTACTCTTAAAGAAGTTAACACAAGTTGTGAAAACAAATTTTAAAAACTAGACAAAATGAAATTCATGGTGAGTTGCAGTGCAATGCAAATCTGAGGATTAAGTTTCCAAACCAAAAGTGAAATTTGTGAAGTTTTTCAAAGGACTTTGGATTAAATTTTTAGTGAATTTTACTTAGAGCAAAAACAAAAATATTATTGAAAAAACTTGAAGCTACTTAAAAATGTGCAAATATTTACATATAATTTTAATTGTCATTCAATTTTAAAAATATGGAATTTGCTGAATTGACAAAAACAAATTTTTGTGCAGGAACTAGGAAGAATTTTTTTTTAAATCTCAAAAACAAGAAAAAGTAGTTTTTGGCGAGAAACTAGAAATTTCTTTTTATCTCAAAATAAAAAACTTGAAATGAAAAAAAAGTATTAGCAAAGTTTGAAGACAATTTGAATAAACAAAAAAAGTCACACAACATAATTCTTCATTGAACAAATTAGATGACCAAGAAAAAAATGACACAGTTTTAATTTTTTCACAGATCGCATTTGCTTTGTTCGTTGCATGCGCATTCGCTGCTCCACAAAACAATGTTGAGACACTTAAATTCGTCAACGACATCCAAGATAATGGATACAATTTCGTGTAAGTTATTTTAGAATTTCAACTTGTATAATTAAAATTTAAAATTATTTTGTCTTATTCGTAATTAGATACGAAACATCTGATGGACAAAAACGTGACGAAACTGGCACATTGAAAGATGCTCCACCAACCCCAGAGAACCCAAACAATAAAGTCATTGACGTAATTGGATCATACGAATTCACCAGCCCCGAGGGTAGAACATACAGAGTCGAATACACATCAGGAGTCAATGGATTCTTGCCAAAGGTCACCATTGTCTAAACACTGACTCTTACAACAAACGCCATCAATTCAGTTTCTCAAAAAAGCTGAATTAAATTAAGATCAAAGTCAAACAAATACTCAATCAGATAATCTTTTGTACATTTTTTACTCGCTTTTAACTTTTGACTCCCCTCTTCCACCCCTCAAAATGCAAACAAATCCTTTACTTTAATCGATCGTTGGCGTCAACAACATCAATGTCAGAAATTGAAATTTGACGAAATACCATCACACAGTCAATCACAACAATTGCTTGTGAGTACTAAGCTATGTTGCAAGCTACGGTCAAAACTTTTAAACTTTTATATGTGAGATTTATGCTGTTTTAAATTGTACAATAAAGAAGATGATGAAGAAATTTTAAGAAAAAAAGAAGTTGTTACACAGAAAAAAAACAAAACGAAGACAATTTTATTTATTCTTTTGCATCATCGAATATTTTCTTTTTTACAGCCATTCATGATTGAATAATTTATAGGAGAAGAAATTGAATGAATAAAAAGAAATAAATATTTTTTGAGTGAATGAATGGTTGCAAAAAGGAGATCTTTAAAAAATTTAAATATTCAAGGGAAAATTACTTGATGACATATTTTGAGAAAAATACTATGTTAAATTTTTGAAATAATATTGCTACTATTTAAGTTCTCATACTATTTATATATAAATTTTTACAAAAATTATTTTTAATCAATTAATTTATACTGAAAAAAAATTAGGTGAAAAGTTTTTGTGGTAAAATTTAACCACGATTTTTATCATAAGCAATTGGAAAAATTTTCATTACGTAGTATAATAAAATAAATTACTTTTATACTAACTTCATCGGGTTTTAAATATTCTAAAAAATATTTCCCATGTGATGATCCCTTGAGAGGTTACCTACTAAACTTACATACTAAGAAAGCCTTATATAAGCGTCGATCAAAATGATGAATCAAAGGTAAATTTAAATTCATGATGACCCTTATGCGGAGGTGAAGTGTTCAATCAATTCTGTTTACTCCTTGATGCAATTTGATGCAACACCTGTTTCTAAGTATAAGCAAAGAAGAAATTATCACGAGTTTATCATGCGGCACGATCTTAATACACGTTTATCTTCTAATTTAAATTTTTTGCACTTTAATGTTATCGTGTGCCATTTAAGCAATAAAAAAGGTAAGTGATGCGGGACATCTCATTTTAATGAGCATTATATGAAGAAAAAGTTCATTTATGGTGAAACTAATGGTAATGCTATTATTAAAGAGATGAAAGAGAGACAGCAGCAGCAGTGATGATCCAAAAGATTATTATCTTAAGCGCAAGACATTTTACATGACATAACATACACACGTTGCTCAAGCGAGTTCATTCACTAAAGTTCACTGTCAAATGAAAT
Source organism: Polypedilum pembai (assembly GCA_014622435.1). Classification (NCBI taxonomy): domain Eukaryota; kingdom Metazoa; phylum Arthropoda; class Insecta; order Diptera; family Chironomidae; genus Polypedilum; species Polypedilum pembai. The sequence continues at coordinate 11,964 of JACWBX010003358.1, forward strand.
GAAAAGAAAGAGCTTCTACCTTGACATGTCGCTGCTTCTGCCACTTTTCTTCTTTTTTCTTTCTCAATTATCTGGAATTTCTTTCAACGAAATTTTGTAATTCAACACCCATACTCGAATGTTTTTGCATTTTTTAACGCGGTGACAAAACAAAAACATTAATAAAAATAATTAAACGGAAATTGCCTTTTTCAAAGATTTAAGCGCATTTTTATAAATAAAATGAAAACAATTTAATTCAAATGTTTGTTGCAAAAAATACTCTGAATTAAAATAAATTTCTTTGCTAAAAATTACCATTTGTGCCATTTACGTTGTTTTTAATGGATGTCGCTTTTGATTGTCATCAACAAGCTCTTCTCTTTTTCTTGCAATTCGAAATAATTATTCATAATAACTCGCACGTATTATTAAATCTAGCGTTCAAATACAAATCTAAATGACCCAATGTGATATGTCATAATCGCCCCAGGATATAAAAATCTTAACTACATCTCTTCTCTTTTATTGCACTATGATATTTAATAAAAATCTTTTAAAGTCATCATTATGTCCAATAGATTTGAATATTAAAAATTAATTTTAATTAATAAGACTCATCACAATTTGTTCATTTGGCGGCTAATAAGATTAAAGTTATATTCGATGAACAGTAAATTTAATGTCATAAAACAAATGTAATTGAAAAGAGAAGTCTTTGTGTCTTTGAGCAGATTCATTGTCAAATGGTAGTTTTAATTGGTTTTCAAGCATTGTTCAAGATATTTTTTTGCTCTAAATCTCATATTTCATTGCTAAGGTCAGAGTATTATATATTGAACCACACACAGAGTTTATGATAGCACTCCCAGATCGAAAGTGACTCTTAAAATTGTGTCAGTGAATGATACTTAAAAATAATGACATTTAATAATCATGGTGAAGTGATTCAATTAAAAATATCAAGCTGTGTAATTCGCACTCATTTCAATATCAATTGCCAAATGATGATCATGATAGCGAAGTGTTATTATGACATTGCTAAGCATTTGATGATGAGGAAATAAGGTGAAGTAGCTTTTCGATTATTTTAAAGCGATTATTCGAGGAAGATTCAATTGACATGCTTGACATTAATTCATTTACAAATGCATAATTGTAATGTGATACTGCCTCGCTGTTGCTTATAAAATATTCTCAGAATTCTCAAGGAGAAAGAGAAATAAAATATGCAGATGACAACTTGATGTATTTTAAAAATTTTCTTTTCATAAAATTTATTTATTTATTAAAATATCCTGCCAATTATGACAGAAAAAGCAGTGTACAGACTCTAGCTACATAAAATTTCATAGTAAAAGCTCAATGACATAAAAGTGATCATGCAAGAAAAAAACTGCGAGCAAAATTATTCCACAAAACAAAATGATCTTAAGATGGCAAAAGGCAAGGCGGAAAAAGTCATACAACAACGACAAAGACTATACATGCCGTTAACCTGTCCCTCTATCCAACCAATAAACCAATTCTATGTGCGAAACAACTTAAAAAGAGAAAGAACTTTCCTTGCCACTCTTCATTTCATTTTGTAATTTTGTCGCGTCAAGAACGTTTTCGCACAGAAGAGAATCGTTGTAAAGCTACTTTGCATAAATTTTTAAAATATTTTTTAAAGAGAGAGAAAATTTTTTAAATAGTAGTGCTGTAAAAATGAATCTTTTGGTGGTAATCATTTTAATCCTATTTAAAATGAATGGATTTTTAATTCGACTCATTTTTCACCTTAGCTTTCATCTGTAGTATTAATATTACTTGTGAATATTGATGCTTACACATTCCGTGGAAATGCACAAAATAATCTCAACAGAGTTCTTTCACAGCAGCCAGCAATCGTGCCATATAATAAACCTGTAAATTCACCGAGTACACATGTTATGCCAAAATTACCAAGTGGCTCACAAGCCGTGATAGTGAAGCAAGAATTCGAGCGATTCAAAGACGGTGGCTATAGATTTTTGTAAGTATTTTCTTCTTTAACCAACTTTTATTGAATATTCATGCGAATGTGATTCAGTGATGTTGGAATTTTACATATTTTGTGAATTTTTAATGAACGATTTGTTTTTCTTTTTAAAATCTTTTAATATTTTTTATTTCTTTAAAGCTATGAGACAAGTGATGGACAATCGCGTGAAGAAGTTGGATTTTTTAAAGTACATCCAAAATTAGGAAAAGTTTTCTCAGTTCATGGCAGCTACGGTTACATTGGACCAACAAAGAAGAAAGTTTTTGTAAAATACACAAGCGATGAGCGTGGCTTTCGGTACGAAAATAGTCCATACCCACCAGCTCATTTACCAAGTAACATCATAAATCAGCAATTAAATGGATTCAAATTGTAAAATATAATATCGTATGTTGTATTGGAAGTTAATAAAAAGCAATAAATTTTATTAGATAAAAACCATAACAAGAAGAAACAGCAATAGAGACTCTTTTTTTTAGTTTTGCATAAGTCATAATTCCTTAACTCTATGAGTTGTTTGGCATGCCATTCAAATTAAATTTTTCTTCTATTTATAACTGCAAACTTTATTAGATGTGATTTTTCATATTCGCCTATCAACATACAAACATCTGTAAAGCACAACATGATGACCCAAAGAGAGGTAAAATAATATAAATATGCAAAAATTGTGAAATATTCACGGTTTTTTTTACATGCCGTAAAAATATGTCGCTACGACGGTCAATGGCAATGGAACTGTTGCTACAAAATTTATTGATTAACTGGTTTTTAATTTCTTTTCTTTTATTCTCTCGCTATGTCTGTTTATCTCGTCTACGATAATGATGATTCTTGATTATGTATAAACATCCAATTTACTATTGCCATAGCAAAAAATTTCTCCCACATTTTAAAATTTATCATCTGCTCTAGTGTGTAAATTATATGCTCGGTTCATCTTAATGACTCTTTTCTCGGACACATCAAATTCTTCAAAATAAATTCTGATTTAGTAGATAAAAAAAAACATCCAATGATGAAGCACATTTTTTTAGCATAAATAAAGAATCTTTCTCCCCATTTATCTAAACTAAAATTGACGCTAGACACTCCTGAAGATATTTTCTCTCTACTCGGCTTTTATCTCAATAAACATTAATGTTTATTGGTTTTTGTTTTTCTTGTTTTGATTTTTGGTGCGAATTGAAATTTGAAGTGAGTAATAAATATTTTCTAATGTGCAGTTTTAGTGAGCTCTATTTGGTATCAAATTGAATTTATGAAATTTGTTGGTGCGTTTTAACGTAATAAATTTGAAAAGACCACCCTATGAAAAGAAGTTCAATAGAATTTAGAAAAGGCTAGTAATAATCAAGAGAAATTGCCATCATTCAGCAAAGTGAGATAAAACAGTCAAAAACAAGCAATTCAATTAATCATGAGATTGAAGAGGGCATGCCAAATGAATCCGTTAATGAATTGAAGCAGATACTTCCTCCAAAAAAGGAGTGACAGATGAAAAGAATCAAGTCTTTCACTCTTGTACAATATTTTACTTTATTCTTGTTGAGCTAAATAAATTTAAGAACTTGTAAACAGTCTACCTCAATGAAAATAAACACAAAATCACCCAGTGACGAAAAAGTGGCAAATACACAACCTGCCAAAAATTACAATTGCTTTATTCTCTGATTTTTGTCTTCATATATTCGGCTTTTAATATCTCTCGTTCTTCAGGCGGTGGCATATATGGTTTTATTCCTTTCCGTCGACGATCTATCTTGATTCCAGTCTGTGGGAAGAAAAGAAGAGGGAATCTTTTGATAATTTGCAAAACGATAATTCATTTAACGATAATTGACTCATTAATTTTGATATTTTATCGACTGCTGCATCCGTGCAGTTAGTGTGGGTTTTATTATGCACGAAAATTGATTTTTATCGCAAATGATTTTTGTTATTTTATTCTCTTCATTTTAACACTCAATTAAATTTTTTACTCACCCAGAATTTCATGCAGTTTGTATAGTTAGCAAAAAATATCTCACACTTGTCTTTATTATAGTCATTATCCGATAAACACTTGTAGCTTAAATTTTGCTCCTATAAATCGACCAATAGATAAATTGTTTTTATTTTGATTAAATTTATAACTTACGATTTCACAGGGATTGTCGGGAGATTTTTCTCTTTGATTTGACATTATTTCTTGAGCCTGTGCAGCACTTCAAACTTATGAATCAATACTAATTTGTAATATAATTACTAAAAAATGCAAAGTAAAATAAGCTAAAATATTTTCTTTACATAATAATAAAAATCAGATGTTTATTTTTCTCATGAGAATGCACTATGAAAATATGAAATAATGAGTTATAGCTCTTGATTCCTAAAATGTAAATTTATGAGAAATTATGAATGAAGATAGCAGTGACAAGGGAAGAATCTTAATGTGATTTGTATGTCATATATTTATCATCTTAATGGCGCGAAGTTTCATTCAACTTTTCATTCTCTGGCTAGTTTCATTTCATTCTTTATCCTCTAAACCTCATAGCGGGTTGGCTGATTTTTATAAAATACACAAAAATTCTGATTACTGATGCGAAAAAATTTTTTTTGACCGTTGGAAAAATTCAAAATTCAACATTCTAGTACAAGATTGTGAAAGCTTTACGAAAGCTCTCAGACTTAATTTTATTTCTAAGATTCTTTACTTAACAATACCCAATTTAGCACTTAATTTTATTTGAATTTACATCACATATGTTTTCTATAAGTCTATTCAAATTAATTAACTTGTTGCATTTCGTATAGTTTTGCATACTTTTTGCCTCTGCTCATTAATTCTTCATGCGTGCCTTTCTCTACAACTTCACCATTCTCAAGAACATAAATTAGGTCTGCATTCTGAACTGTCGTAAGACGATGAGCTATTGTTATACACGTACGTCCATTACGAGCTTTGTCGAGTGCCGCTTGAACAATTTTTTCACTTTGTGTGTCAAGTGCAGATGTGGCTACAAAATTTTATTAGAAATATAATGTCTATTTAAAGAATAATTCAAAAATCTTACCTTCATCAAGCAATAAAATTTGTGGATTTCTCACTAATGCACGAGCAATAGCAATTCTTTGTTTTTGACCCCCAGACAATTGTGCACCTGTGAAAATCAATAAAACTATTTAAATGACACTCAAAGTTTTTTAGGTATAATATTACCTTTTGAGCCTAAACTTGTGTCATAACCTTTTGGTAATTTTGACACAAACTCGTGAATGTTTGCATTCTTTGCAGCTTCAATAATTTCAATCATTGGAATATCTCTCTCATTATCGCCATAAGCAATATTCTCTGCAATTGTTCTGTCAAATAAAATCGGTTCTTGTGATACAAGCCCCATCTTTGATCGAATTCTATCGATTGGAAAATCTGTTGTGGCAATTTGTCCAAGTTCAACTTTTCCAGCATCAGGATCATAATATCTGAGTAACAATTGCATACAGGTTGATTTACCGCAACCTTCAAAATAAATAAAGTTTAGTTTAAGAATTTATCCTATAGAAAGTTAATTTAAAAATTTTGTTTATGAATCAATTTACCAGACGGTCCAACCAAAGCAACTGTTTGACCTTTCCTAATCTCTAAATTTAATCCCTCAAGTACTGAAACTGTTGGACGGGTAGGATAACGAAAGTCGACATCTTTATAAACAATATTCCCGTTTACTGACTGAAAAAAAAATTGTATTCATGAAGTTGATTGAAAAATGGAAAATTGATTAACTCACTTCATAATTAGTTCCAGATGATATAAATGGATTGCTGATTTTTGGGATTCTTTCTAGAACCTTCTTTATTCGCGATGCCGATACAATTGCTCCGTTAACATTTGGAGCGTAAGCAAGTGCTTGGCCTAACATCCACGAGCCAAAAATTAAAGCTTCTCCAACCCTAAAAGAATAATTTTTTAAATCGAGGTAAAATGTTCGTTTCATGTAACTCACTTAATAACATTTTCATAAGGCATTTCACGTTTAGCAACTAAAGTTCCTCCATACCATAACGAAAGTCCATATCCCATAAGAGGAACCGTTTGACCTAATCCAAATACAAATCCTCTAAATCGTGATTTTTTCTGACAATAAACATGAACTTCATCAATTTCTTTTGTATATCTTTTAATTATGTGTGGCTCTTGTCCCAAACTGGCAACAGTTCTGATATTTGAAATTGCTTCAACTGCCATTTTCGTAGCATTTTCAATTGCCTGCTTTTCTTTCTCATTACTCTTTTCTACTAATCTTGCTTCCATTACAATACCAATTAAGACTATGGGTATAGTCACGCAAGCAACAAGTGTCATTTTATAATTATAAAAAAATGAAACCCCAATGCCAATAATTATAACTGAAGCAGCTTGTACTATTGATCCAATTCGACTTCCTGTCGCTCCTTGAACTCCTGCACAATCACCAGCTAAACGAGCACAAAGTGCACCAACAGCATTCCTTGAGTCATCAAACCAACCCATTTCTTGACTCATCATTGACTTGAATGTCATCGTTCTCAATCGTGAAGTGAGTCTGACACCAGCAAAAGTGAACATGTAAGTTTGCATAAAAGTTCCGATTCCTGTTGCTAATCCAAGCACAAGAAATAGCAGTGAATAAAAATTGGCTTGTCTTTGGATATCTTCTGGATCATCTTCTGATAATATTCCATACATTTCACCGAATAAAACAGCGAAGACTGGAAAACTTGCACCAACGACAAAAGATGCAATCACACCAGTAAGAATATAAGGCCATTCTTTAGCATTCATTTTCATGAGATATAAAAATGAAACTTTTTTCTTATCCTCTTCTGTTATTTCTTCTTCCTCATGTTTTTCATCATCTGATTCTGCTTCATCTTCTGAGTCTGTATTTTGACTTCTCATTGATGACAATCGTGAACGTCTCTTTGATTTTGGTGTTTTAGTTTCATGATTTTCTTTGGTATTTGATGAGTTATTAGCATTAACGAGATCGTAATAAAAACCTTTTCTTTCCATTAGCTCTGAATGAGTTCCTTGCTCAGCTACGAGACCTTTATTGATGAAGACAATTTTATCACAATTAGTAATAGTTGAAAGTCGATGTGAAACGACAAGTGTTGTTCTTCCTTTGCTTGCTCTTTCAAGTGCATCTTGAACTCGTTTCTCAGATGTTGGATCAAGTGCAGATGTTGCTACAAAATTATAAAAAATTTCATATTATAATTTAAATATGGAAAAATTAAATTTACCTTCATCAAGCAATAAAATCTTTGGATTTCTTACTAATGCACGAGCAATAGCAATTCTTTGTTTCTGTCCTCCAGACAATTGTGCTCCTGAAGAAAAATAGAAATCAGTTATTTAAAATAAAATGCAAATTTTACACATTTACCTCTTTCACCAATTCTAGTTTCATAGCCATTCGGCAATTTTACAATGAACTGATGACAATTAGCAATTTTTGCTGCCTTTTCAATTTCATCTTGACTCACATCGGGATTTCCATAACGAATATTTTCTGAAATTGTCGTTGCAAATAAAACTGGTTCTTGCCCAACAACTCCAATGAATGATCTTAAATGTTGTGTATTTAATTCAGAAATTTTTATGCCATCTATTGAAACTGAACCTTTGAGTGGATTATAAAGATGTTGAATGAGTTGCAAACATGTTGATTTTCCGCAACCTGAAGGACCAACTAATGCTACATTCTTCCCAGCTTCTATCTCAAGATTAAGTCCATTTAGAACTTGAACATCTTCACGTGCTGGATAACGAAAAACAACATTTTCAAATTTAATGTTTCCCTCAATATTCCGTGGTTTCTTTCCACTATCACTTAATGAATCTATTTCCGGTATTCGATCAATTACATTGAAAATAGCGGCAGCAGAACCACGAGCTGTTGAAAAAGCTTCAATGTATGGTGCAGTGAAGCCTAGATTTTGAGCACCAGCAAGAACGCCAAAGAGAACAATGATAAGTACAGCAGGTGTGTAATCTTTGTCAATTTTATCGCGATCTTCTAGAATCAAACTGATGCCATACCAAAAAGCTAAAGCATAACAGCAATAGATAATGAACCACATAAGTCCACCTCCAAATCCTGAAAAAATTCCTTTTTTCTTTCCATGCTTTTCAGCTGGTGCCAAACGTTCTTGAAATCTTGCTAATTCTTTACTTTCACCACCAAATGCCACAACCGTTCTGATACTACTTAGAACTTCTTCTGCAACAGTTCCTGCTTTTGAGTAAGCTTTAAGTTCTTTTTCAGTGAGTGTGCTTTGCATTCGAGCAACAACAGCTGTTGATATTATGATGATTGGTGCACAGCTTAGAATTACAAGTGTCAATTTCCAGCCATAAACGAATGAGAAAATCACAGAAATGACGAAAGACATTAGAAGATAAATAAAAATTGAAAGTTTTTCACCAATTCCTTCTTTAAGCTTGTCAAGATCTCTGTAAAATGTAAGATATTTAAGAAAATGTACAACATTTTAGAAATAAATTTAACTCACTCAGTCATTCTAACAGCGAAATTATCAGATGTATTCAAATCATACCAAGTCATGTCTTGCCTTAAAACAGATTTTAAAAATAATTTTCTGATTTTTGTGATCTGCTTCTGTGCGACATGATTTAAAATATTAATGCTGAGTGCTGCAAAGATCAATTGCATCAATGAACCAACTGCACAACCAATTCCAAATGCTGCTGAATCTTTCAAAGTTGCATCGTAGATTTCTTGGTCACTTCCATTTGTCAGAATTTGACCACCACCAAAAACACTCAAAATATTGGTTTTTGTCGATGTTCCTTTAGCAATTTCACGATCAACAAGAATTGTAGTAAATTCACCATAAAGAATCATTCCGTATGGCAGTCCAAGTGAAGCAATCGATGCACAAATTATGCCCAAAAACACCATAAAAATTTCAAATTTTGTAGCAAATCTAAAAAGCTTCCAATATGAAAGTGAATTCAATTGATTCTTTTTCGACGCTCGCGTTATTTTGTTCTTTGTAAATTTTCTGTGTGAGAGAAAATCAATCAAAAATTTTTAATTGATAGCGTAAAAATTTTGAACTTACGCATCTAAAACTCCAATTGCGTTTTTCTCTGTATTATTTGTTGAAATTTTACCGTTAATGTTGATGTCATTTTTATGATTTTGTAAATTTTTTATTTCTTGATCATCAAATGCTAAATTTATTTCACCCTCGGGATCGATAGGTTTGTACGTTTCTTCCAATAGACTCATCACTGTGAACTGAGATGTTGAAATGAAATGAAAAAATGTTTAGAATTGAGTTGCGTTTAATTGAGAGAGAATTTCAATTAAAAATTTTTCTTGATGAATCAATTTACAGACGCGCATTCATTCACACTACACAATTTGCATGATATAAAGCTTTTGCTTTTTGTATGGCCTTTTAAAATATGAGAGTGAGCAACTGAGTTAATAAAATTTTACTTTTACATTGGTAATTCCCTTTTCAAAGATTGTTTATAAATCAGCATTTAGTAATAATAATAATTAACACGCATGAAATAATATTTTGTATTTTGGGAGATCCCAATCATATGAAAAATGGAATTTATGATCCATAACGATCAAATTTAAAGTTAATTGAAAACTGATTTTTCCTTTCAAAGAGATATTTTTAGTTATATTGATTTTGAAGGACATACTTTCACAGATTGAAACAAAATTTTACATTTCATTCATGATTTTGTTTGAATATTTTTGTGGTTTATTGTTGATTTGATTAATAGTTTTTTAAAAAAAAAAGTAGTGAACAACCGCAAAACCATGCTAAGACTGAAAAAATTATACATATTCACAATAGGCAATTAAAAATTTTCTTACTCGAATGAATTAATTCAATTTTTATTATTATTCGTTATTTCTCTTTTAATAGAACATTGGAAAATAGAAAGAGACAAAGAATAATTTATTCTGGGTTATAATTAGTAATAACTATCAATTTCAATTAACTTCGATTGAATTGATTAAAAACTTTATGAATGATCATAAAATTTGACAAATAAAGTAAATTATTGCAAAGATTGAAGATAAGAAAATATTTTTATCATTTTCATGTTTTTAATAACTTAAATACGTGCGTTAATAAAAAGTTAATTTCTAAAGGTGTTTCAATAACGTGCTTGGTGTTAACTGTTTATTTCCGTTCAGGTCAAATAATTTTTATTCGCTGATAATTGGTTGAAATTTGACATGACTTTATGCGAAAAAATCTCGAAAACCCCGTATTAATTTTTTCGCACAGATAAAACCAATCGATAATGAATAAATAAAATAATAATTTGAAATATGATGCATGATAACTTAATATAAAATTCAGCAAGTCATAAACAATTATCTTCAAAATTTACGTGAGAAAATATCGCTTGCATAATCTTTTGTTATTGAATTTTTTGTGTTGTTCAGTAAATTTCGTTAATCGATTGTTATTTTTGTGTTTTAATTTTTATGAGCAAAATTGTTGTATGACTTATTATCATTTAAGACTAATCTAAATTAGCGAAAATCATTGAATCGTGGTGCTTCCTCAAAAATTTTTATTGTTTTTATACTTTTAGCAAAAAGAGAAAATAAATTTAAATTAATTAAGTTATACTTAATTGTTTTGTGACAATACTATTTACTCTAATACTACAAATGCGATATCATTTGATTAAGACAAATAAGAAAATGATCATTTGCTTTGCTAAGCAAACAAAATGACTTGAATTTTATCAGAAAATTGAAAAACTTATTTTATTAAAGGTCATAAACAATTTTAACTATGGATTCCCGTTACTGGAAATTTTTTTTCAAATGTTATCACAAAAAATGATAATGAAAAAATTTTCTTTTTTCAAAAAGAATTTTTGAAAAATGTTCAGTCAACTATAAAATAAATTTTTTTAGAATTTTTTTTTTTTTAAGAAAATTGTTACAATACTTCCCGGCAAGTACCGGTCTCGTCCCGGAATCAAAATTTCATTGGTATCGATACTTTGAGAACCCAAAGTTTTTTAAATTTTCCATGTTTTGTTCAAAAAAAATAAATTGTTGTTGCATCGTAGCTAGTGTTTTTCCAACCGGGAATATTCCCGGAAATCCTTCGGGAATTCCCGGTCTCGGGAATGACTCCATACAAATGAAGAAAATTTTGAAAATTTATGTAGAAATATTTTAATTTTTTGTCGATTTTAAAATTTTTTT
>JACWBX010003358.1:23245-97737 GCA_014622435.1 Polypedilum pembai
TTTTTAAATTTTCCATGTTTTGTTCAAAAAAAATAAATTGTTGTTGCATCGTAGCTAGTGTTTTTCCAACCGGGAATATTCCCGGTAATTCCCATTCCCGTTCTCGTTCTCGGAAATCCTTCGGGAATTCCCGGTCTCGGGAATGACTCCATACAAATGAAGAAAATTTTGAAAATTTATGTAGAAATTTTTTAATTTTTTGTCGATTTTAAAAATTTTTTATATATTTTCTTAAATAATGAGCAAAAACACAATAAAAATTCAAAATCAGCCATTTTTAGTGAAACTTACAAAAAATTTTGTAAAAATTTGTTTTGCACTAAAAATCATCAAAGTGATAAATTTATCAGCAAAAATTTAATGAATTATGTTAAATGTGTAAAAACTCATTGTTTTCAACAACTTTTTTTAAAATTTTTGGTGGTTTTCATAGTGTTATTGTCTCATTCCCGTTCCCGGTCACTCATTCCCGTTCCCGGAAATCTCAATTCCCGGGAAATGGAAAAACACTAATCGTAGCAAAATTTACTTTTACAAAAAAAAATTGATGAATTTTTAAATAATAGCGTATTTTTTGCAAAAATGCGCTAAAAATTTAATATAAATTTTACAAACCACTTGCAAAAAATTTGGTCAAAAAACTTATTTAAATTTGCAAAAAATTTAGGAAATTAAAATGAATACTTTTTTAATTTCATTATTTTTAAATTTCAAAGGTTTCATTATTTTAGTTTTTAAATGCCAAATTTATACTTGATAAATTTATTTTGTTGTTAACACAAAAAAAATCTTAAAGTTCTCATTAAACTTATGATATGTTTAATGTGAATCAATTATATTGTAATGCATGATTCATTAGAAAACGGTAAATCCCGTTAAATTTTCTTATTCAATAACAATAATTTTTTAATTTATGAAATCTTCAGATCAATTGCAATGAAACAGTAATATTCATTTCAAGTGTTTACAGACAGTTTTCATAGGGAAACAAAATTTCATAACATTATTGAACAATTCACGTTAAAATACTCAATAAAAAACTATGAATAAAAGGATAAAAATTTTAATCATTTTTATGACTTTTCCAAACCATTTTTGTCTTGATTGCTCAACAAATAAAATTTTTACTATTGCATATTTTTTATAAAGAAATTGAAGTTATTTCTCCATATGCTTATCAGATAATATAAGTGAAGAGGCGGCGTGTGAAGCTTATGAAGATGATAAAATGAACAAAAGTTTATTATACAATTTTAATCACTTTATTAAAGCTTTTAAAAATGCAAATCATGAAAAAATATTCAAAGATTCCATTTAAATAAGTTCAAATCATTTAAATTTTCACAGCTTAAAAAATTAAATGAGATTACAAAAATTGTCTGGAAAAATCGATAATCTTTTCGTTCTGAACACTTAGCAGAAAAAATACTTTTCATTATTTTCGTATTACACAACATTTAACTGATAATGAAAGATTTAATGCTGATTAAATTATAAATCGAATCAATTTTTTATAACTTTTTATTCTCAAAACTTTTTTATTTCATATTTTTCAATTATTTTAAACGATAATTTGATGATTTTAAATTTTAACTATTGAATTTTTTTCTTAATTTATTTTACTTCCTTATTTACTCTCATTTCATTTCGCTTCTATTAAATCAATTAAAGCTTTTTTTATTCCTTGAAACTTTTAACTACAAACCTTTTGCCTTCACAACTTGTAAACTTTTTTTCATATAACTTTTTAATCTTCTTCAAATCCACTCTTCAGCATCATTCACTTCTCGCAAACTAATAAAATTATTTTCTTCTTCCTTCTTTCAACTATTCTTTTATTGCCACTAAATAATCATCAACTTCACAAAAATAATTTATATTCTATGCTTTAAAAAGTGTTGTTTCAATATAAAAACTAAGCTGAAAGAAAAATAAAGTAGATCTAAAGTAGACTGAAGTGAAACACAAGAGTCTAGGGCTATTTATAGCAATTTCACCCTAGAACACCTAATATTTTTCCTCTCACGATCGTTGTGAGCAAAAAACTTCTTACTCTCACAAGTTTCTCTCAGAAAGCTTACTTTGTTAATAGTTTTCTCGTAAACATGTGGTTGAGCTGTTTCTAACAGATAATGAGTATTGTGTGGGCTCAAATCAGCACGTGAATTATGATTGTGGTTGATCTTAAATTAGATCAGTTTATTATTATTGATTGAACACCTACAATTTTTTTTTTGTTATCTCGTGATAATTAATTTCTCATCACAACACTTTTTCCAGAGAATGATAAATCAGTCTTTGTTATAATACTTTGTTGATAATACAAATTGACATTTAATGACAGTTTATTAAGTATGAATATTTTTTATTTACACTTTTACAGTCAATTAAGTAAAATGCTGGTGCAATTTTTTAACATAATTCGAATTCATATACGCTTCATTATCATTTTATAAAATAATTTTGAAAATAATGTAAAATTTTAAATTTTAAATATTTAAGACAATGAATTGGATGCAATTTTCTCGATATTTTTATATTAACGAAGAATCTTTTATGCACTATAAATTAAATTTTATTTAAACACTTTTAAGAATTGGAAGCAGAATGGGCTTATCTTTTATAGTTTAAAAGTTATAAGCTATAAATTCAAGCTCGCAAATATTTTTATTTTTTGCAAAATGTTTGTTTCTTAAAAAATATTAGTCTAATCGAAAAACTGGATACGTCATTTGATTTGTCATAAAATTGGTTTCGAGACCGTATATAATTAGAAGTTTACCGCGACATCATCAAATTTCATATACATCTTTTATCTACATATGGAGAAATGTAAACAAACAAATATTGACAATTTCCTTTCATTCAAATCTTTTTAAGAAGTTCATACCCAATTAAAATTTTATTCTAGTTAACAACAGACATTGTAATTAAAAGAATAAATTATTGATACAGTGTCATCGTCATCTACGTGTTGAGACCTTTCTAACAATATGCTAAACCTCTATAATATGAAATGCTCAATTTTTGACATTATGTTTTGGTGCCTGTAGCGCATGGGCATCATGTACCTTACTTGCACCAATATTAACCAAAAAGTCTCCTTAATTTAACTTTGACCTTAATTTTTGGTCGCTAATTACGAATCTGCGACCAATATCCAGCTAACATATGAATATATAGTTGCCTCATTGGTGTTTTTGGTTCATAACTCGGTCCAGGAAGGTCCAATTGACAAGCGAGTTGTTTTTATTCGATGTGGAATTTTGAAGCAGTTATTCCTATACTAGATGTTCACATTTTTTTATGCAAAATTTTAAGAGAGAAATGCGAAAAATTGGTATTTTTTTAAAAATCAAGATAATACTTCAGTTCCTGAGGCATTAAAGTAATCTTTGACAAATTATTGATTGAACAAAAAATATTCCGATAGATCATGACATTAATAATATTGAATAATTCATGAACAAATTCGATATTGCATAAAAATGTTCTTCGATTCGTGACGCAATAAGTTAGTTGCTTCCTATATACTGATAAAAATTTCTCCTTGACTCTGACGAAAAGTCACACGTGAACTTTTGTTTACAAACAATTACATATAGGTCAAAAAATATCATAAAACATTGAAAATTGACAATTAAATGCATAAAAATGTTCTTTATGCTTTATTAATTCTGAAATTTATAAAAACGTTTTAAGAAGCAATAAAATGTTATTACGTTAGTTTTTCATTATTTTATCTCTTTATTTTTTCACATTTGATCTGACTTTTTTTCAAAATTTTTCTCTAACTCATAATATACTGTAAAAAAAAAACTTTCGCATACATTCAACTTTACTTTTCTGTTAATTTCAGGAACTTTTTTATGTTAAATGAAATCATTTGTTAACTTCTCACACTAGCTTTTGTTAATAAAACTCATTAATATTGATAAAAATAATAATGCAAGTGAAAGCTGTAAATTTGTGCTGCTGTCTTTTGTTGTTGTTTCGGTTGTTAGAGCTTCAGTTGTAAGTTCTTGAGTATCGCTTAAAATTGTTATTCTCCATTCGACTGCTGGATAAATTGGTGATTTCTTCTTCAAATAATGCAAAAAAGCATTCAAATCACTCTCATCAAGTTCTTCAATTTTATTGCTCGATATGACATTATGATAATCTTCAGTCAACATTGCGGATTGCATAATTACTTTATATTCAACATTTCTATCAACATTCTCAAGTTCAGGAACACTACATTTAGCACAGAGAACTTTAATGTCTGTTATGCGACTTCCTGATGCCTTTCTTGTGTCATAAACAACTTGAATGCCTGATAATTGTAGGAATTGTGTGTCAATAATGCCTTCATCAGTATATGAAGACATTGAATATTCCAACATATCTAACAGTTCACTTCCCTTGAGTGTCACCAACTGAAGAGTGAATGGAATAGGATTAAAAATTTTTTCAACATCACTCTTGAAAATATTTCCATTTTTTGCTTTTGCGTCAATTGATGCTTTTATTCTACTACCTTGAATTATTGCAATTGATGCATCAGTCCAGTATTCATCTTTGTTGTATTGATTTGAATACCAATCAACCAAAGCATCGGTAATAAAATTGCCCAAATTACATTCACCGCGGCTGCAATCACTGTTTAGAAAAACTCTTGTGCTGCCAACAATTTGCTCAGATGGATCAATAAAATTTTTAATTGTAATGCGCCATTCAACTGCTGGATAAATAGGTGACTTTTTTCTTAAATAATTCATGAAAGCCTCACTTTCTGTTACTTCTAAAATACTGCTTATATGATTTGAAAACATTGTATAACCTTCATTGCCATTTGCAAGATTTTGTGGCATTAAAATTTTGTAGTTTGAAGTTGGATTTATTGACTCAAGTTCTGGAATTGTACATGAAGCACAAAGAATTTTTGCAGAAATAACTCGACTTCCAGCTTCATTATTGATATCATATTCTACTTGAACTCCAGACATTTGTAAGAATTCAGTTTGTGCACCATCGTCATAGCTGCTGACAGCATGTTCAAGTGCTTGCAATAAAATAGCACCTGTGACTTCAACAAGAACAAGCTTACTATTTGAAGGAAGAATTTTATTTACTGATGCTCTTGAAATGCTTCCTTTAGAATCTTTTGGATCAATTGAAAATTTAATATTTCTTGCAGGAATGAGAGCAATTGAAGCATCAGTCCAGCCATTTACAGTATTTGAATTTATTGCATACCAGTCAACAAAAGCATCAGTGATAAAATTACCCAAATTACATTCCGTTAAATAGCAGTTTCCATCTAAATATACTCGAGTACTTCCAACAACTTCTTCGCTTGGATCAATATAGTCATTTATTGTAATGCGCCATTCAACAGCTGGATAAATTGGTGACTTTTTCAATAAATAATTCTTGAAAACATCAACATCAAGAGTTTCTGTTTCAATTCCTACCCTTGAATTTTTAAACATTTCAAAACCATCACCACCATCAACAAGAAAATCGTTTATAACTATGCGATACTTTTTCTCCAAATCAATTTTTTCAAGTTGTGGAATTTCACAATAAGCACAAAGAACTTTAACATCAACAACTCGGTTGCCTGATTCTCGGTTCATGTCATACTCAATTTGAACTCCTGAATACTGTAAAAATTCTCCTCGTGGTTCATTATCCGTATAGCGTGCGACAGAATGTTCAAAAGCTTGCATTAATATTTCGCCAGTGACTTCAATAATTACAACTTTGCTTCCAAATGGTAATACAGTCGCAATATCTTCCATTGTAATATTTCCATTTGCTGTTTTTGTAATTGAAGCTCTTACACCACCGCCTTGAATGATGCCAATTGCTGCATCTGTCCAACCTTCACCATTATATCTCAATGCATTCCAATCAACCATCGAATCAGCAATGAAATTTCCCAAATTGCACTCAACACGACGACATGAACCTTCTAAATGAACACGAGTTTGTCCAACCACTTCAGTTTGAAGTGCAACTACTGCTGGTCGATAGAGGTCAAGTAGTTTCAAAACATCATCCTCACGTGGAATGTCATGATTAAGAAGAATTGGATTTCCATTAATTTCTACCATATTACCATCTGCATCAAATTCAAGATGAATATAACCAAGATATTTTGTGTAAGCGTAACTTTGAACAACTGGCACTTTCTTTCCATTGCGCTGTACTATCATGATTGGATAAGTGTCATAAGGTTGGTCGTTATCAGGATTGGTTCCATTATATAAAAATGTATGTGCTAAAAATAGAAATTAAAGATAAATTTTTTCGGTGTTATTATCGTACAGTCTACAACGTTGTCAACCTAGATGGTTGTCTACTCAATTTCTCGTCTAATAGACAATGTCTGCACATAGATAACCATTTATGTAGACATTGTTATGGCACTAAATTATTTTTATCAACTTACAATGTCCACCGATAATCAAATCAACATCCGGACATTCCATAGCAATTTGCTTGTCACGCTCTATTCCTGAATGGCCCAATCCAATTATAATTTTAACACCATATTCTTCTTTTAATCGTGCGGCTTCTTTACTAAAATTTATTAAACAGTTATAATAAAATAAAATTGCTAACTAAGTAAATGTAAAATTTCTCTTACTTAATAGCTTCAATTTCATCAATAAATTCCACTTGATTTTCCTTTGCGACTTCTTTTGTTTCAGGTGTCAAATAACCAATTACTCCAATTTTAGTGCCGTTGATATCAAAAATGTGTGATGGTTTTAAAGTGTCGGTTTTCAATTCTTTCGCATTTTCTAAATCTAAATTTGCTGCTAAAACTGGGAAATCAATTTCATTAAGAAATTTTGCAAGATTTTCTGTTCCTTCATCAAATTCATGATTGCCGAGTGACTAGAGAAAAAAGAATAAAAAAAATTTTTTAATTTGTTATAAAAATATACAAAATAAAATAAATTTTTAAGCACAGTATATTTCATTAATAATTTTTATAGTGAAAATAAATTTTATCAGTCAATGGCTTACAATTGCATCAGGTTTCAATAATTCAAGAAATGAAGCCGTAATATTATCCTTAAAGAGTGCAAACCAAGGAGTTCCAGTATATCTATAAAAAAAAGCCTCACTGTGAGCACGTGTTACAAAAATGCTACACTAATAATTCATACGTATCGCCTGCGTTCAAGTAGAGAACTCTTGGAATTTCGCCAGCATTTGCTCTCTTTCGATAGTCTCTTACAACGTGCGCAACTCTCGCAAAACCTCCATAGCAATTATTTTTCTCTCGATCTTCGTCTGAACATCTTGCACTTGCTGCGTTTGTTTGCTCGAAACGCGCATGCATGTCATTGTTGTGTAAAATAATTAACTTAAAGTTCTCATCTGTTGATTTTTGTTGCGGTGCTGAGGAGGTGTGCGCTGCAAGCAGTAACAAAGCGAATATCGTCAAATACGAAAAAATCATTTTCACAATAGACTTCGCGCGTCAAATTTTCTTCTTCTTCTTCTTCTTCTTTTTATCTTCTGTAAATATCATAAAAGAAAGAGAAGAATTAGATGTGATAATTAAATAATTAAGAAGTAGAGCAGACGAAATCAATTGATTCCGTGCTATTATTATATTGACTTTCTTTAATTGCACGTTTGCCCACGTTTTTACTTTTATCAAGATAATGAATAAGAGCTGGCAACTATTTTATTATTTTAAGACATGCATTGTTTATCGAATGAGTGTGATGAGAGAATATTAAATAACACAGAATAAACCTTCAGAACTGTCGTTATTTTGATAATGAAAAGTTGATACAGTAGAAAAGAAAAAAATTCAAGATCATTGCCAACATTCTTGCCATTTATGAAGTTTTTCATTTTCTTTTACTTACATCTTTCACTGAGGTCAACGATTCTTTTAAAATAATTTTTTAGTGATTTTAAGTATCGCTTACTAGTAAGTATATTAATCATCAAAATCAGTTCAGTAGTATAATACTTTTTTTATATTACCTCGTTTTACTTGAACTCTTGCAAATCTTGAATGTTCGCCTTCATTTGAAACTATGAGAATAATTGAGATCAAATCAAAATACTACTTTAGTGAATCGCAACAAAATATAAACAATTTGATTAATTGAAGATTTTTTTGAACATTTTCCATTAATAAACTTATGTGTCATCTGTCGAAAATTTGTCAATTCTATAAATTATATTATTTCTTATGAATCTAGATTTATTCAGTAATGTGGGAATTTTGTGTGAAATTACAAAGTCAATGTCGCATTTATTTAAAATACCCAGTTCATGAAAAAAACGAAATTCCTAATATAAAAATTATTGTCTATCCATTTCCTGCAATTATTTTTATTTTGTGACAAACAAATTGAACAAATGTTTAATGTTTTAAGTAAAAAATCAATAAGAATTTAAAATTTTATTTTAATATTTTCTTGAAAATGAACAATGCATGATATTATGAGCAATACTAATATAAAATTGTTTGCCTCTGTACAATAATATCAACAATTGTTGTCTCTTATCTTTTCCTTATCAAAAAGAGATGAGTTTTATTGTCAGTTGTCATTCAGAAAACTATGTGAAAATATTTTACTATAAAATGTATTTTTTGTACTTTAAACATTTCGTCACAAATATAAAATAAATTTATTACATTGGTCAACGGTTAGCAGATAGTTACTCTGATTGCAATATTTTTTCTTCGTACTTTACACTTTAATAAAAATGCTTAAATTGACACATTCCACTGTATATAGCATTTTTAAATTAAATTTTATACAAAAATTCAATAAATAATGACATAATATTAATGAGTTGCACGCATTATTTTATTATTGAAATTTATTTTTGATAAGAAATATCTAATTTAACTGAAATATAAGTATGTAGTCAAGAATTTAAATAAATTAATTATTAATTATATTCACATTTTTTGTATTCATATGACTTCCGTAATTTTTTTGCACTTTTATTTTGAATGAAATGGACGCTAAAACTCACGTTTTATTTAATTTTCAGTCTGAAGATATGTGAAATAGATACTCAAACAACCAATTAAAATTAGCTCAAATTTACACAGCTTCTCTAATTTCAATGAAAGTTTTTAGCGTATAAATTAAAAACTTTATTTAATACATCTGTCTGAGTAGGTAGACTTGGCTACTTGAATTCTGCTTCGACATTAAACGAGTGTTCAAGTGTAATGAAAGTACTCTTTTTTGCGAGATAAAACGTGTTTTTTAAACTCTTAGGCACAGAGCAAGTGAATGCGAAAGAGAGATAATAGGAAAAGAAGCAAACAAAAAAAAAAAGAATCATGTCATCGTTCATCATATGAACTTCTCGCAAATCAATTTTTCTTTCATTTACTGTTTTTCGCCTTTCAAATAACTACTCATTGCGTAGTGATGGTCTCGTGTTCGCTGTATACAGCTATAAAGGCAGACAGTAATTTATTTTTTGCACACAGTGTGAAGGAACCCCGAAAATTAAAAGAAGAAAGAGACAGCGAAAGACTAGAAACACGAGACAATTTCTTATTTTCTTTTCAACTATAAATAAATCATTTTGAGTCACGCTGATTGTTCTAAAATTTACACACATTTTGAAATTCAATTTTTTTTATTCAACGCTATAGAGTTAAAAATTTGCCTTTGAATTTTGAATGTAAAAAAAATATATAACAATAATTTTTAATTTTCCGGTAGCAAATTATCAAATAAGCTCTTTAACCAATAAGCTTATCTAGTCACAACAATTTATCATTTATAGCTTTTTATTGTTCAATTAATCAATCACTATCAAGTCGAGAGATTATTGTTCAAGTGGATTCGCGTGATCAATTTGTTTAAAAAATTTTTTATGTACCATCAAAAAATGTTCTTTATTTAATTTATTCACAAATTTTTAATCCTATTTTGTGATGTTAATAACTAATAAAAATTCACCTTTGAATAAATTTATTTCTCAGAAATAAACACTTTAAAAACGCTTAAAAGTAACCAATTGCCACCGCCAGTGGCTAACAACAGACTAAATCTTTTCTCGTTCTCAACAACTATTAATGGCCACACGAAAACAGCAAACACGAGTTGTTTCGATCGAGAAAATGAGAGAAATTAATCTCTGATAATGAAAAATGTCTTCGCTCTTAAACAATTTTCTCTGTCGCATAAAATTTCATAAGAGAGAAATTTCCTTTATATGTATTGGTGGTGATCATAATTTTTCTTTTGTATTATCAGTTATCCACGTGGTTTTCTCTCAATTTCTTATTCTTACTCTCTTACTTCTCTCTCACATTTTAAAAAAATGAGTAGTTTTATGAATGAAATTTATAATTATGTTTTTAAATAAAAAAATAAACAATTTGCGAGATTTTTCTGAGAAGTTTTAAATGAGCGATTTTTATAAAAGAAAGAGAATAAAATTATTTGTGATTTTTTTCTCGGTTTAATAACAAATTTAATAGAAAACAAAAAATTAATCAGAATTCAAGGTTTTGGCACTTCCGAGTGTTGCATTTCGTTTTAATATTCTGTCTGATTCAAAAATAAATTGAAAATCTTGACAAATAAATAGACATGTTGTTGAGATTAAAAATGAAGTTTATTGAATATAAAGTTGAAAAGTGAGAAAAAATTATGTAAAATAATTAAATAAGATAATTTTATTGCATTTTCAAATGGTGAATTGCTTAATATTACCTTTTATTACATTTTATGAGAGTTGTAATAAAATATATATGAGTCTTTAAAAAAAATTAAAATTTTCATGCTTAACAATAATTTATCAAATTTTTTTTTCTCTGAAGGTTCCCTCGCAACAATAATTTTCACATTTTAATTACAATTATTAACCGAAATTATTTTCTCTCCCACATTTTAATGTTCAATTTTATCAGTTCATTTTCTTTGAAATTTTATTGGCATTTGTCTTTATTCGTGCCGAATGATATTAAATTAGGCTGCCATGCCTGTGACGTCATAAAAGCAATAATTATTGAAGAATTTCTTCTTGCACACTATTGCCACCTGATACATACAATTGCTCAACGAAAGAGTCTTTGAGACACTTTGCAGTTGTCACCAAAAACTTTTCTTCTTTATAGAATTTTATTATAGAATAAGAAAGAAACCTTTTGCAGTTTGTTGCTTCGAATGCAGGTTTTTTGTTATTTCATCCCCTCAACGCACATTCATGTTTTCATTCTAGCACCAGCAACATTTGGCAAGAGGAACGAATCCTTGATTCATTATAAAAAATTTTTTTGTTCATCGTTTCCAACATTTAAGCTCTAATCGAGCAGTTGTTCAGAAAGGATCACACTTTATAAATATGAATGTGAGGGAACAATCTACAAGAACACATTTTATATGCAATCATCAGTGTGTGCGTGTTACATCTGTTCTCTTTTGCGTTTTACGTTTTATATTTTTATGCGACAGTGTGCCGCTTTTCGTTTGTGTTGGATTTATTAATACTAATTTCGAATTACTGTTTGCTAACTAAAAATTTTATTATAAAAAAATTTTTTATCAGTTTTTTTATATTTTATCAAAATTTTCTATCACATAATATATAAATAAGGTAGAAATAAATTTCATACGGGCAACATCACTAGTATTCCTCAAAATATTATCAAACAAAAAAATGTTCGTTTACACTGAAAAATTGCAGCTGTTTTTCTTTCATCCGTCGTTATAACACGTTGTTTCCCAATGTATGTGTGCATTTATGTGAATTGTGTTAAGCGCATTCTCTTAAAAAGAATGAATAAAATTGATTCAATCGGTGTTTGGATTTGTTAGCGGCAAGTTGGTTGACGAAAGGTGTTCAAAATTTAAATTTTTTATTTAGAATTTTATCTTTTGGAAATTTTTATCAAAAATGTCTGAGCATGGAAGATGTGAATCGCTTAAACGAAAAGTTGACAGTGATGATGAGAGTGAAGTGCAAAGAAAAGTGATTAAAATTTCGCCATCGCCACCACCACTTGAAGATCAAAACGATACTGATGAATATGAGGAAGAACAAGACCGTGATGAAGGAAGAAAAAACATTGATGAGGCCATAAAAACACTCGATCGTCTCCAATATGAACTGAATATGAATAACATTTTGCTTGAAAGTCCAGAACCAAGTGATCATGACACACCACCTGAAAGTGAAGATGAGGAGCATCAGCAAGAAGAAATGTTGTCACAAGCACACGCTCTTGGATTTGCAGCTTGCATTCGCGAGACTTTTCGCTTTTTGGATTCATGTGGAATAAATAAAGATGATCCAATTTATAAGCAGCTGAAAAATAGATTTGTTGGTATGACAAATTAAACTGCCCTTAATCGTTTATCAACGACAACTAATTCTAGTCAAATTATTGAAAAAAAAAAAATCTTGATGATTTTTAATTCCCATCGACAAAAATGAACAAATGCAGACAAGGCTTAAGATTACTAAGAATAAAATTTGTATAATTTTAAGGTATTTAAAATGTGAGCTAAACTAGAAGTAAGGAATTTTTAAAAAAATAAAAATAAAGAAATTGGAGGACATTCGTAATATAAACTACTGTCTGTTTCAACGACGACACACATAATTTGCCAATCGCCACTAAACTATAATGTTCAATGTCATTAAGTATTTTCTGATGTAAGGGAAGCAGGTGGTTTGTTTTTCATCTGTGTATGTATTTTGTTAAGAGAAAGAAGACATACTCAATGGTGAATCGCCTGAACATGAAATTTTTTTTTTAAGAATTTAGAAATTATAAATTTTAACGGATTTTTAAATTTTAATATTTTTTATTGACCGGAAAATTTAAATTTTTAAAAACCAGAGATGTGTGCAAGGTACTTTATGTTTATTTTTAAAACCTTGTTTTTCAATGGATATTTTTAGAGTCAACAAGTCTACATTTAAAAAGTGTAAACATTATATAATCATATTTTCTATTTGAAGCGCCATTAAGTGTATATTACGTCTTATTGATATTAAACAATTTACTTTAAAGGAGTGCTCTTAATTGCTTCATATTGCATTCTTATAATGACACTCTATTATGACTTTAGTACAAAAAAATTCACCAAATAATTTTAATTTCAAAGCTCTTATTTTTTATTAAACACTTTTTTATCACTTTTCAAAATTAATTAACTGAAAATGCATCATGATTAATCACCGCGATCTTCACTTTGTCTTCTTTTTCTAGAATCTCTTGTCTTCAGTTCGCTCTCATTTAAATTTATGACGCTTTCCACAACTCGCTGATTCTCAAGATCTACATTTCCATTCTCAGTTGGTTTCGTTATGTCGTGACTTTGTTTAGCTATAAAAATAAATTTTAGCATTTATTCTTCCTTTATCAATTCACTTCATTTGAACTCACATGAAAAGCAACCCATTGTAGTATTTTTGTGGCAATAATAATTAAAAATTGTACTTGAAAGATTTTTCACTTTTACACTTGTCGACTTTCAATTGCAAACTGACAATACTTTTCGCTATCAACTTGACGGTTTACACATTTCTTTATCAGCATGTCACCAAATTAATCATTTTACAAGAATTCTTACACTGCTTTAAAATATATGACTCAAAATGCGCATTTCTCTGATAAGGAGTAATTGGAAAGAGAAATAAAATTTTTATAATTCTTCGCTGTGATTTTTTCGTATGTCATTCATTCAAAAAAAGAAAAATACAAAA
Source organism: Polypedilum pembai (assembly GCA_014622435.1). Lineage (NCBI taxonomy): Eukaryota > Metazoa > Arthropoda > Insecta > Diptera > Chironomidae > Polypedilum > Polypedilum pembai. The sequence continues at coordinate 36,962 of JACWBX010003358.1, forward strand.
GCATCGAGATTAAAGTGATTAATTATAATTATTATTTATTTACACTTCCTCACATTCTTTTTTATCTAACGTTAAATAATTAATTAATTAATATATGATTGATTAAATAATTCAATATCATTCTTGATTTTGTCCTGAAACTGGTCGTGTTGATGTGTATGGAACACCTCGAGGTGTCGAGGTTGTTGGTGAATCATAATTAGGTTTTTTTATAGGTATTTTTTGAGCTAAAGAAAATTTTCAGAAAATAATTTATCACAAAAAATGTATTTATTTTAATTTTTTACTAGAACAACAGCAACCCATAGTGACTCCAGAATTGTTTGCTTAGCAAAATAGTAAAGGCAACTACTAAAAACAGTTTGGCATCTATAGATAAATTTTGTAGGTGTATCATATCAGTTGAAATCAATGATTTTTATTTGTTATCGAAAAATTGATAAAAACAGAGTTGGGAAGATCTTTTAATTTTATTATCTCACATATCATGATATTACTATTGGTCTGATTTTAATGAATTATAATACAAGAAATAATTATGAAATTCTTATTTGTAAGTCATTAAATTTCAAATTTTCTTTTGAAAGTAACAGCCAAATATATTTTAAAATGGGTACACAGCTTTAGAAGAAATTGTGTTCTCACAAAAATAACAAAGAGTTTCATAAAATAAAAAGTTTCTGTATAAAATTATTTAATTAGGAAATGGGAAATTGCTTAAAATCTACTTCAACAGATGACTTGACGCTATTAAATGGCCGTAGTAGTGACAGTGCTCGTGAATCGATCGATCAAGAGCCAAATTTACAGTTTCAAGTAAGTTGAAAAATATTCTCTTGTTCATTTTTGCGTAATTTAATGCCTTTTGTCTTTTCTCTTAATGTATTCAATATTGGGACTATTTCTTCATCTTTGTTTCTGCGTAATATTATTAAATTTTATTCCCATGCTCTAATTTACTGTCTCTAACGATGAATATTTTTCTGAATTTTTTAAGTTTTCATATCATAGTCTGTAGAAATAGAAAGAATAGTTGAAATTGAACTAAAGAATGATTATAATTCGTCGCTAATATTTACACAAAAACGATCTTGTTCATTTATCAGCACTAGAAATTATAATTTATAAACAAGCTAATAACATCACCTTGACTATCTCATTGCAATTTTCCTATGTGGATATCGATTTGCCTTTTCATTTTGTCTAAAAAGAAGGAATATAGAGAATAGAAAATAACTGAAACATTAAGAAAACAACTTTTCATTCACATTACACGTGCTGCACAAGATTCATAATTAAATTATTCACTGAATCCATTATTTCATGTTTTTTGTGTTGTAGGATCATCAAATACAACCAAACTTTTACTCTGTAGCTGGCGGAAGTAATGCTGTACAACAATCGCTCACAGAAGATGAACAGATTAAAATTGCTAAACGAATTGGTCTTATTCAACATCTCCCAATCACACAATACACAGACGAAAATTTTCAATCTAAGAAAGTGCCCAGCGAATGCGACATTTGTATGAATGATTTTGTTGTTGGTGAGTTTTGTATAATGTTTTTTTGGATGACTCATTCTCGTCAGAAAAATGAGCGTGAGTGTTTACACTTCTCATGAAATTTTTAATATATTTTAGGCGACTCTATACGGTACCTTCCTTGTATGCATCAATACCATGTTCACTGTGTAGATAATTGGCTTATGAGATCATTAACATGTCCAAGTTGTTGTGAACCAGTTGATGCATCGCTTCTTTCTTCTTTTGAGAATGTCTAAAAGGAACATTGATGTATTTTTGATATTCCTCTTATTTTATTGTCGGATTTCGACCTTTGATGCACTTGTAAAACTATGATAAATCTTCGTCTTTAAACATGTTTCCTTGATGAACAATGTGCAGTACAGAAATCCATTCGTGATCATTTAAAATTCTACCTTTATTCGGACAACAACAAAAATATTTTAGGTATCAAAAAAAGCGATTCTTCATGAATACCATACATTAAATAATTGTTTAATTTGTCGTACATGCATAAAAATAATTGAATGTATTTAAAACAGAGAAAATAATCGCTTTGTAAATTTGTCGCAGTATCGAACACAACAGTGAAAGTGAACTTTGATAAGAATTTCCAAAATATATCACCTTTTTTGCCCTGCTCTATCAACTTTCCTGCCTCAAACCTCATCCTACTTTCGTTAAAATTTTTCAATTATACTTTACAAAGCTAAAACTTTTTTACATTCATTAAAGTTTTGTGCTTTAATGAAAGTCACGATTTTTTTTCGCAATTAATTCATAACACACCGAATAATAATTAGAATTGTTAGGTACAGTACACGAGAATATTATACATATAAGAATAATTACGATGTTAATTTAGTGGCGTGTTGGTGCTAGCAGGAGGTAGCGTGAAGGAAAAGGCAAAGAGAATTAAGAACTTAATTGTGATTTTTAAATTTACTATCCCTGGTGGATTTTTTCTTTTTTCTCATGAAAATCTTCATAAAAATATATACTTTTTGTGACCTCAATGAACGGCAATTTTATATGATTTATATATGCCTTAGTATTTTATTTCTTTCGAGTTTTTGCGTTTATATTTTTATAATTATTACTCTAACTCGTGTGTATCTAATTTACATATATTTGCTCTTTGTTTATAATTAAATATTTGTGTCGTGTAGCACTGTACTTTTAATTTAATAACTTTTATGAAAACTTATCGAGCTAACAAAATATTTTATAAAGTAAAAAGAATCCTTACATTATGACTAATCAAGAATAATAACAATAAGTTCCATTTTTCATTTTAAATTGATGAAATATGAAAAAGCGAATACGATGAAATAATAATTGAAATTATTTTTGAATTCTGTTTGACATATGATAAAAAAATAATACATACACATTATATGTATCTAGTTAGTACTCGACTGCATTTTTGGAATGTTCTTTTTATGGTCATTATGAACTAAGGCGAGCATACTTCGATTAATCAACAAAATCAGTGATTAATTGCAATTTTATATAAAGCAGTAGAAAATTCTGATTTTCGTAAGATTGATTTTTATTGAAACAATAAATTATTTACACTTATGGGTTTCAAATTAATTTTCTTCTAAAAAGTTTAATTTTGCAATCGAAAAATTGTATTGTCTACATTTCATAAAAATTTAAATTTTATAGAAAATCATTAAAAAATTTCTTTAAACTGCAAAAACTAGCAAGGAAAGGGAACAATAAATGTGAACTTAGCAGTTACAAAAACAGAATCCAACGAAAGTTTTGATCAACTTTCGAGTTTTTAAAGGAAATACAATTTTTAGGAATCGTAAAAGTCACAGAATCGGCAATTAATTTCAAAAAATCGCAATAATCATTGCTTTGTGTGATTTGTCAATTAATTGGAGTATCTTCGATTTACTCTGTACCCACATTGAACTAAAAATAACTATGAAAATAGACTAAGTTTTTATTATAACGGTAAAAATATGAAAAATATATATATGATAATGATAACATGAAAAAAATCTGTAAAAATGATTGTAGACTGTGATTTAAAAAATAAAAAAATCCTTTGAAAAAATTTGTTGAGTTTTAATGAGCGTCCTGAAAATTTCAGTAATTAAATAAAACACATTTGAAATTATTTTTTTGTAAATTTTTATTACTTTTTTCTTGATTTTAATTATAAAAAAACTATTATAAAAGAAATATTACAATTAATATTAAATTAATAATTAATTTAATTTTTTATCAGAAATTTAGAGCCAAATTCAAAAAATGATAGAAAAATAACTCTAATAAACTTTGCGGACTTTTTTTGTTACCAAACATTTTTAAATCGAAAACTATTGTAAATGAACAAAACAATTTGATAGAGAGTTTTTAAATCCGCCACCAAAATAAAAACTTAACATTATCTGCTATAATTTTTTTAAACAACTTAAGTAATGAGTTTAAATTTATTTATGTGAAAATCTCGTCTAAGTAAAGATTATTTACTATTTTAAAATAAACTTTTTTAAAAAATTATAAAATTAATATTGCAAACATATCTCTTTTTTTTTTCTTAATTTGTTAAAATTTTAATAGTTGGCAAGATTTAACGTTGTTCATGTCAGTGCCATTAACCGATTCTATCGTTCATTTCATTTTTCTTATCACAAAGTAAATATTTTCATAAAAATATATTTAGCTCATCTCAAAATTTTTATCTTTCGTGATTTTCTCCTTCTATCATATGAATGCATTTCTTTCCGATTTTCAGGTACTGACTGATTATTCGTCACAACGTTTTATGTTGTTAATCATAACAATTATGTTGAAATGTTAAAAAAATATGGCAGTTTTTCATCATCGTTGTTAAATCTATAGTAAGTAGTGTGAAATAGAATAGCTCAATGTCATGGGATTGGCAAGAAATGCTTAATTTTTACAGTTTTTCGTTTTTATAGTACGACAATTTTATAGATTCTCTTAATCAATCGCTGTCATAGATTAGAGCAAAGCAAATGAAATTAAAAATGTAAATCAGATGAGAAAAGAAGAAGATGTTCAGAAAATATCGATTTTCTTAATTTTTGAGATCTCTTAAATATTGTTGTGAATTATCAAATTAAAAACTAAATTAATACTATAAGAATATATGTAGAGAATATTTTTAGCAAATTTAACATTAATAATATCGAAGATTAAAAACATTTTAAATAACTTCAACGTTCTTAGAATATGATGTTATGGCAAATTAATTAGAGCTCTGGAAGATAAATGCAAATTTTTTCTTCATGCACGAAAACAAAATACTTTGAGGCGATTTTCGAATAAAAAACAAAAATGGCAAAAGATTGAATTGTTTGGGGCACAATTTGTGCAAAATTAAAAATAAAGATTTGGACAAGAATGATGGCATTTACTATATTTCTTTTTCTGAATGTGATGCGTTAAATGACACTTAGTTAAACAAAAAAATTCTTAAATCTCTCGTTTTGCTCACTCTGTACAAAAATATAAAAAAATTCGAAGTTTTGTTTCAATCATATACATAAAAGCTGTCGCTTATCGCTTAAAGTTTTTCTCTAAGTTAGATTAATTACTATCCATTCAAATGGCAAAAATATATATGAATTTCAATTAAAACACTAAATCTCTAAAATAAATTTAAATAAATTAATTATAAGAGCTGTCGCTGCTGTTAAGTACAAAATTGCTCATTTTTCTTCATTTTTTAAATGAAATTTTCTTAAGCTAACTTTTACGATTAAAATAAATCTCAAAAAATACAGGGAGCGCGCGCATGTGTATGTGTCTTGAAATACTTTGAATTGGCATTTTGGAGTTTTTTTCTCTTAAAAATCAAAAAGCTTTAGAGCTTCATTCTCCTTAATTGTAAAAATATTTTGTTTCTCTTGATAACATAATAATTAAGAAATTATTAATCTAGTTAGTACTCTTAATAAAAAATATTTTCCTTGACTTTTCTACTTTATGCTGCTGATCAGTACCGATAATGATCGATAATGCAGATTTCTATAGAACGACATTTACTCTAACATTAATAATCTCTCTAAACGACTGTGTTGTCTCATTAAGTTTCAATGATTCGGAAGTTCCGTAAATGTGATATCATACAGCTCTTCTTCAACTTGTCGCACCTCTAGTAGGAATAAATCTTCGTTGCAGTAATATGAAATCATATCGTCATCAATTTTCGCCGTAATTCTGTAATACAAATAGGAGAAAAAATTAATTGAGATCATTGGGAAATTTTGTTTTGTGTATATGCGTGTAGTTTGAAATTTATAATGTTTTGTTTCTTTTTATGAGCCCTACATAATTAAGCATCAGGAAAGCATTAATCATTAATTTCTTTAAATTAGGGGGTTAGCACATCTTGTGTGTATTAATAAAAGTCAATTCCATCTATCAAATAATTTTAAAAATTATGTTTCTCTAAAACATTTAATTTTTGAGTGTCTTAAACATCACGGTTTGTAAATCAATGTCTCACATTTTTCTTCACATGTGAACCTTCTCATCTCACACAAACTCATTTGAATTTAAAACTAATTAATTCAATGATATTGAAATCTATATTTTTAATCAAAATTTATTCGTAAATCGGATCGGAATAAATTTCTTATGTTTTCTGTTTTTAAAAAATTTAAAAAGAATTTTGAATGGATATCAGATTTTTATCCTTTTATTTTTAAGAGAAGACATTTAATTCTTAAGAGAATAAAATTAAGTTTGTTTGAAAAGTCACACTTACCCTTTCTTATTTTTGCGATAAATATTATTAATACTCGTTGATGAGATTTTAAATTTATTTTCAATCTGCAATAATAAAATCAAGTTTTTCATCAGTTGAATGAAGGAAGACGGAAATAAAAATTTGTTCTACATTATTTACAGAAATAAATGAAAGCTAAATTTATGATACATAAAATAAAAAGAGCAAGAAAAAATTTTGAAACAAAATTAACTAAACTAAGTCAAACACAAATGACACAACGTATTGCAAAAATTGAGTAGGTAGGTAAGGGACACAAAATCTCTTTAGTGAAATTTGGTAATGAATCTCTGTCGTGGCTAACGCAAGAGCTTAATGCGACACATATAAAATATTTACTGACTTTATCATTAAATTATATCCCATCGTAAAACAGCGAATTATATTATATAATCAGCGATGACGATGAAAGACATGAAAGAGAAGAAAAATAACAAATTTTTATGAAAATTTGCATAAATTTAGAGAGGTGCGCTGTTTGAGATTTGAGCTTTAGTCCTCCCTTGACAAACTCACAAATAACTTTTTTCTCGTGCGAAAATATTTAATTCAATTTTGCAACAAATTGAAGTCCTTGAATAAATCTGCATGAATTAACAAGCACGAGTCACAACATAAATAAATAATATTAATCAAAAGTTGCATGCATGATCGAAAATAAATTTATTTTTATGTGTATCATCAGTGTGTGTAAAATTACAAATTTATGCAAAATAAATCAATGATTTTTAATTGGAACGCTCGAAGCTGCTTGAAGTCCTTCACTAATGAATTTATTTTTAAAAAATCCTCTCTTAATCATCGTTTTAGTCGCTCATTAGCACATGCATAGACTACATTTTTCTAAGAATTTCGAGACACATTTTGACACATACAATGAAACATCTGAGGCTGATTTGTGCCATTGTCATCACGAATGATTGAAACACAAAAAAAGTATCATTAATAATAACAAAGACTTTCTGTATTGAGCACAAAAATGTGATCATGATCAAGGCGACACTCGAGAGTTGAAGTGATGAAATCTCTTACGAAAATTGATGAATTATGGAAATTTGGCTACATAGGAATCATGATCTCAACTTTCATCTTCAAATAGTAACACTCAAAACAAAATTTAGAGGACAAAGCTGAAACTTCCATGATGTGCATTACACATCTTTGAATGTTATTTCCAATCTCTTTTTCCGAAAACTATAAATTTTTAAATTTTTGAAAATAATGATGTCAAAAAGATGTAAACAGACAAACAAAATTAATCGAATGATATTTGCTTTGTGACAGTTTCTTGAAGTCAGTTTTTTCTTGGAAAAAATTTTTTATTAAACGATTTTATGAGGAATTATCAATGAAGATTTTTTACGAAATAAATTTTAAAAATTACAATTTCAAATCAACTTTTCAAGGTTTCTTTTCTGTCATTTATGAATGTTTACTATTAAAATAAAACTCAAAGCTTGTCAATTTATCTCATAAGTGTTTGTTACTATCAATTACATAAAAACAAAACATTAATCAGAATCAAGGAAAATTAAATAATATTTCAAATTCAATTATAGCCAGTTTTACTGTCGTTAAATACCAAATTTTTTAAAATCTTACAAAATGCTTTAAATTTTTCAAATTTTCAATTTCATAATCTCCAAATCCTGTTTAACTTCTATTCCAATAATCATCCAAACATGCAACATTTCAGTAATTTTATTTCGACTCTTTGTACATGTATCTATTTCAGATTGTGGAAAAGAGTGTGAAGAGATTTTCATAACAGTGCTACTTAATAAATTTGGTGTGTTTTCATGTCATTTAGACGCATTTAAAAGTGAAAGCTTTGCTACTGGTGATTGCCAACAAGATCATAAATTTAAATAGACAGACAACTGCATGCGATTGTCAGCAAGCATCATGAATTATGATAGCATATGGAGATATTTTAAACGTATCATTTCAATCTCTTAAGCCCTTTTTCGAAATTCAATGAACATAATTTTAATTGCAGACTGGATCATTCATATGTAAAATTCAAATAATTATGAAATCTTTCATGACCGTCCCTACATAAAGTAACTTTTTCCTTTCCAATCAAATGATGAATTGATTTTGTACGAATGCTTTAGATTCAACCATGTATAGATCGATAGATAAAAAAAATCGTGGTTATAATTGGTTATTAGTAGATATGCATGTGCGCCCAATAAAACAAAGAAATAGTTATGTAAATTAGCAAAAAAATATAAAACAAGTCGAGTGATTTAAATTTATTAAATTTATAATATAAGAAATTATTTTTGTTATTTTTTCTGTGTTTGTCACACAGCTCACAATAGTTGTTAATTATTCAGTCAACCGCAAGCAGCAGCTCAAGCGTGCCTTTTTATGGTGAGGTATTAGAGACAAAATTAAAGATTATTAAAAAGTAGTTTTTTGCTCTCCTTTTCTTCATGTGTTTTCATTCACACCACTCATAGTCCTGTTATAACATCAATCAAATGACTCCATTACTGTGTCGGTTTAAAGTTTTTATTTTTTGTTAATGTCACATTGCAGCCCCAACAATGTAAGCTTATATTTTTTCCACTTGTGCCAGCCAACAGTTAAATAAAAAATATTGCTTAGTGCTAACGGCTCTCATATATGTAATTTATGTGAAAATGTATTTTGTTGTTGCAATATTTATCACTTGCTATATGCAATAATTGAAATTTTTTTTCATATTTGCCTTCACATTTCTCATTGGATTTTTTTTCTCATATTTATGCTTATGTATGTGTGAAATGAAAATAATTTAAATATGAAAGCAAATAAAAATCTTGTCTTTTTGTGTTTGGGTTAGCATCGTTGTGTTCTGTAGTCAATTTTGTTCCAAAAAGTTTAGAAATGACTATAAAAAGTCATTTCTAATAAGCAAATACAGATAAAGATAGCAAAATAAGAAAAATGATTTCAACTTACCGCATTAATTAGGCCATTTGTTGTGGGTGGTACTACATGCAGTGCCGTGTAGACATCTTCATTATCTTGTCGCACGTATAACATCACTCGTTCACTCAATGGTGGTGTTATGCGTTGCCGTTTAATTGGAACACCGTACTCGTTCATCATTCCACTGCTATCGAGCATTATATGATCCTTCTTGTCACTGTCATATTAACAAAATTAAAAAGAAAAATATTAGCGACATAATAAGATGAAAAGTAATGTCATGTGGCAACAACTTTCACTTCTACTATTCCACCCGAAAAATAAAATGGATCTTTTAAGTCTGATTAAAATTGACAACATTTTCAGTTAATGAGAAAAAAAGAGACTTTCAGTTCACTTGTCACTTGTAAAATGTGTGTGATAAAATTTCAGACTTCGAGATAAATTCAATTAAAAGCAGAAAAATTGAAAGTTGTTACAGTTTATTTCAGCAAACAACTCTTCACACGACAGATGAATATTTCTTGTCTCTTTAGCGATTTTACTCACGTGGCCACATCTGGCGGAAAGTGATTGTGAAATTTGAGCGTTGGTGTAGTTGCCTTAGTGTTTGCAGAATGAAGTAGGAATGGCGATGGTTTCATTCCATCTGGACCAGTCAGTGAATCAGCATCATGTCCATAAAAGCCCTGCAATTCCATTGACGAGAGCTAAGATGAGAATGAGTTTTGAAATGAAAGAATTTAATTAGGTTAGAATTATTAAAAACTCAAAGAAACATATGAAAAAAGATTTTAGAACTTTTAGTAAAGTTAGTCAAAACTTTTTTAAATTTACCTTTTCAATGTCTTCAGCCGGTGAGAAAAGAACTGGCGGTTTGGTGATATCACTCATACAATAAAATTCTGATCGATCTACAACCGGATGATAAAGCTCATCAAGCTTTTTACGTCCTGTTGCTGTCATCTTTCTCTTCGCTGCACGTCTTTCCTCATCGCGAGTCTTTCGCTCAGCACCCTGTGAATAAAAGATATATATAAGTAAAATTATAGTCCAGTTAATTAGTAATTAATGCATCAAAAGACAGAAATGTGAGCGGAAAAGAATCAAAAGGTGGACAAGCGGCAATTAAAAGTATCACAATGTGCTACAATGTCAATTTAATCCTGATTCTCTTGTTTAAATGCTAAATAAATTGATGTGATTTTATTATGAAATTCTTTTTCAATTTGCGCATTTGCATTAAAAAATAAAATTACACGAGTATCGGCTTTTTATAATTAATTTAAAGCTCATCAAAGCGTATGAAAATATTTTTATTTCTTCATTTGCTAATCTCGCGATGTCTACAAAGTAGGCCTAAAAATAGCAACAAGTTGCTACACTTTATATAGCCAAGTGAAGCTAATTGAAAATTTATGAGGCGCTTAATGCACTTTAGAGCTTCGTGAGGAACTTGCAACAAATTAAGACCGACAAATAAATTTTTAATGGGTGGTTCGCAGTTTTTTACACTGCTTGCTCAATAAATGTAACAGTAACATCAACTAATTGACTAGATCCTCATTAGTGGCATGGAACTGATGATGATGAATTCTTTTTTGCTATTCCTCCTTCTCGCCTTCATTGGAAGAAGTTCATCTTGCTTGCAACTTAATTGATCGCCTGCCTCGTCAATGTTCATTAATAATTTTTCAAATTCATATGCACCTAGTGAAACTTTCATTTCATCATAGTCATTACGAGCCATCAACATAAATGATGAGCGAATGAATGATGCTAATGACTTGCATTCTGCTAACAAATCTAAAGTGAGTCCGAGTGTGTGTAATTACTAATTAAAATTCATTATTATGCGCCATTTATCCCGTGAAAAAAATGTGTGTATAAATAGAGAAATTTATAATAAAATTATAGAAATTATTAAGATAATCTAATCAGACACTTCATTGAGCTGCGATAGCGCGCATGAAACAAACGCGCATTTCGACATCTTAAACAATTTTATTTTATATTTTTCTCTCTTTCATTTTAGTTTTAATTAATATTATTAACTATTTTGAAATAAAGAGTAACCGATAAGTGTGAGAAAGAGAGAAAAAGATGCATTCATAGATGTTAGCATAGCGGATGATGATATTTATTAAGACACGAAGAAAAAGTGCATAAATAATACGATGAGAAAGGAAATTCATGTGATCACTTAATATCTTTAGTGCTAAATGCAATAAACTTATTTTTCACATGACTTGTTATTGAAATTTGTAATTTTATTAAAAATGGAATCCTTTATGTTTGATATCTGCACCATGTTTTGTTGTAATTTTAAATAAAAATAATAATAAACAAGAACTTTTTTGAATATTTAAAGAGAATACTTTCATTTGTTATTTTTTATGAATTTTAATAAATTTTAACAAAAATTAAAAACTTTAATCATCATAACAATTTTTAATTAAAATTAAAATTTTTTAAAAAGAAGATTAGATTTGAAGTTTTAACAAAATTTTCATTATTTATCAAAATATTTTTATGTTTGCATGTGAATAACTTCAATTATGCAAATTAATTGAAAAGCGTCAAGTTGCGGTAAATGATGTTAATTCATTTAATTATCTCTTTTACTCTTCACAAGTTTTTATTTTCTTTATCCTCCTTTTAAAAACTGCAATTTATTATCGTTATAATTGATGTCACTGTTCTATTTTTCGTGTAAAAAATTTATTGTACAAGTTGCAAAATGTGAATACTATTTTAGCATTTGTACATAGATTGTGGCAACTGTCTAGTGCAATGTAAAATAAAATTTCTTTATTTAATAAATTCATAAATAAATAAAAATGTGTGGCAAGAGAGAGATAGCACCTTGATAGATTTTTTTATTAAAGTAATGCTTGTCAGATAACAGCAGAAAATACTAATACGAGTGAAGATAGAAATGTAATATTTTATGGAGCTCTGTGACGCCTTTCAATGTCAAATTTGTAAAGTGGAATGTGACAACGATCAGGTGACGTCAAAACGTTTCCATTTCCTCCATCGTCATGACTCACTTCTATGGATGCTGTTGCTTTGACACAAGTACACACACTCTCGGCCATTGTTCAACAGAAATGAAGCCACAACAGTGCCAAGAGGAAAAAAAGAGATTGTAGGCTTCAAGTTGATGATGAATAGCCTAAGCACATCTCACTTTACAATGATCAACATTTTGATACATTCCAACAATAAAACAGTTCTTTCTACTTTTTATTCTTTCTTTTCTTTTCTATTCAAAATGATGTTACTTTATCGCTCACAACAAATCGCATCATGTGCATTTAGTCAATGGTCGGTGGTGGGCGAGAGAGCGAAAGAGAAATACAATCGAGCTGTGATGCATCAGATTATTGTTATTAGAGAGGGGAAATGATGATGACTAGCTCGCTTGCTGTAGCTGAATGGATGGACGGATGAAAACATTTCTGAGAACATGTGCACATTGCGGTATATACAGTAAACTCACTTGACAGAAAATGCGAATACTTTGCAGCTATAAAATAATTTTCACTTCTTGAATTAGCTATCATGACTACAATATTATTTACCCGATGGCGATTTTTACATTACAAAATTAAGCTTCAATGGAAATGTTGCAATCAAATTCCTTTTTGAATTTCTCATAATTGCTACTTTTGATGCTGATGCTACTTTCAAGCTATGCATAATAGTTTAGATTTATGAGTATCAAATGATGATAATTTTGATAGAAGTTGTATTCTTCTTTTAATTTGGCAAATTTAAATATCTTTGCTTAAAATTTTTATGTTTCTAAAAATATTTAATATTATATTTTTCCAAGTAAGAAATAGTAAAATATTAAGTAGGTAGCAATAAAATATATGTGATATTTCTAAGTAGAATAATTTTTATTGCATTGTAATGGTCTATAATATAATATCATTAACGGTGTGGAGCGAGAATGAATGAAAAAGAGGAGACGGTAAGTAAGTAGTTGAAAGATGCCTTCTTTTATTTAATGTGCACTAAATCTTTCAATTTCATTTTCCATACGATCTATACCGCTCAATGATTATTATTTTATTATTATTATTATCATCATCAGCGTTGTTGTTTTTGTATGCATAAAAAGCAAATTTATATTGAACCAAGAAAAGATAGAAGATCTACAATACACAATTCTTACTCTTTCTTTCTTCCTTTCTCTATGTATGGATAATCGAATGCATTAAAAAAATGTTATATGTATGCAATAAGTAATGCTCATATGCGTGTGCACTATAATAAAAGAAATGAGAATCTTCAATTGGGATTAAGAATGATTTTTATGGCAATTTATAGGAATGAATAAAATATATTTATAAAAGTTGCGAGAAAGAAAGAGAGAGAGAGGGATGATAGGTCATTTAATATCGACATGATTAAAATTATCATAAACTTTTTTTTATACATTTTATGATTCAAATTCATTGCAGCCAGTCATCATCATCGTTGAGCGAAACAAATTTATTGTGAGGCTTGTTAAGAACAAATATATGAGCGAGTCATAAAAATTATTAAACAGAGAAATGAGAAATTTTTCATTTCTCGCCCGAGAGGCAGTTGCAAAAAAAAAAATAAAAAATTGTAATTTCTCTGATTTATTTCATACAAGAATGCTTCAAAGAAATTTAACTTTCGAAAACAAACTGCATTGATCAATAGACATTATATAACACTAAATGCTCATCCATAAAAATAGAGAAGACTCATGCGATATAGCTTTGATGATTGTCATAAATATTACCAGTCTAATGGACACGAACAAACAAATTTATCTATGATCAATGACTCACAATGGTGAAATTGCAATTTCTTGTAGCGACGATAGATGCACATTATTTTATTTATTACACGAGCCACAAAGAGAAAGATCCGAACTGTAAAGCGACATAAAAATTGCATTTATATTTTCTTTAACATTATCATGTAGTGTGTAAACAAGATGTTGATGAGTTTTTGATTAAGCTTTAATAAAAGACTATAAAAAGTATGCACACAATCATTTCCTGAGAAGACAATTGTCATGATCATCATCAGCATCAGACAGTGATATTTTACCATTCATCATCATGAAAACTCATATTATTGTTGCTAAAAAGCATAAATGTTTATGAAATTATTGAAATTTTCATGCACTCATGCTGTTTCCTTGATATCTCAATGAGTAATCATAAGTAACGATCATAAAATTCCATTAAGTAAACATCGTAAATTCTCTTTCTCTTATGAGATTCATTAAAAGATTCTTTAGAAGGAAGTCAACAGATGTTCTTTTTCTACTATTCTACTCTTAAGTATGAAAAAAATTGCTAATTAAAGGTCATTTATAATGACTTTAACTTTTTATTAAATTTTCGAAATCCGTTAAAAATTTTTTACAATTGTCTTTCGAATCATTAAAATTTATTCAATAATAAATAAATGACCATAAATGTATGAGAGACAGAAAGAAAATTCACATTTTAGTCATGGTTGTAAAAAATCATTAAAAATCGCATAATAAAGCAGGATGATTGATAGGGAGAAGAAAAAGCAGTTACGGAATGAGTGCAGGAACAAAAAATTGTTAAATAAATAAAAAGATATAAAAAATGCATGAAAATAAAAAATTATGAGACGAAATAGCATTAAAATGGCATAAAAACTGCCTTGTTGTTTATAATCGTATTTAATGACTTCATTTCGCATCTTAGTATACGCAAGTACGCATAAGATTCTTCCTTTGCTTCTGCAGATGGCCAAAGAGTCGTGGAAAGCCATGTTTCTTTAATTAAAATTCACTTTGCGTTGCAGTTTAAAGAGAATCACCGAAGTAGAGTTGAGCGAGTCAGCATTAAACAGTGTAATTAAAAGTCAATATAAAAGTCAATATCCGTTGCAGCTCTATTTATGATCAATTAATCGTTAATTTTCTTCTCATATTAACACCGGATGCAGACTCTACGTTTTAATGCCAATTTCACGACATACATCGAAAAAAGTTGCTTGCATAGACACACAATGTCGTTAATTGCATTTCATTTATTCTTTATTATTTTTTTTGTACTGATGATAAAATTGATTGAAAATTTTTAAAACATGAAATTACCACCAAATAAATATTTAAATTTTATTGAATTTAATCTTAACAAAGTGCGATCACATAACACACAAGATGTCTGTGAGGCCAATCAATAAATAAATTATTGTGAAATGTAATGGAACTTCTGGTAGGTAAACAGAATCATTATTATCCATTTATAAAAATCTTTCTCTTCGCTGCTTTTTTCTCTCTACCTCCTGATACAGCTTCATTTGCCTATTAATTCATGATTAATGATTCATTGGAATGAAAGATAGAATTTAAAACCGTAAGTTCATTAGCTAGATCGAGTATTGAATTTCACTTGAATAAATTCTGAGAATTTTTATCGCCATTGTGACAAAGCTCAAATTATGACACTTTGTTCAGCCACACATCACAATTGTTCAGTGTCCATACACATGAGTGAATTTATGAATATTATTCTCTTGATATTAATATAGCAAAAAAATGTGTGGTAAGAAAACAGTAGAAAGAAACAAATTGCATGCGGCATTAAATGCAAACTTAATCAAAGAGGAGAGAAAGATTGAAAAGAAATTATTACAGCCACCATTGAATGGAGATATTTTAATTAATTAACTAATAATCTTTAACTTACGAATGAGATCAGAGTTTATTGTAGAAAAAAATAATCTTGAGGACAAGCTGTGATTTTTTTTTCGAAGTTTTATTTTTATTTGATGCTGTCATTATAGAAAACAAAACGATAGCCATTAATAGTCGAATTTTAATATGCATAATATTGTAATGAATTTTTTTTCTGTGGCTTTTTATAAATTTCAAGGTGACAAACAGTTTTTTTTCGCATTCATCGCCAGAGGGGAATTCTTTGAAAGTTTGTTTTTTACTGTCGACTTATTTAGACATAAAAATGTCGCTTGAAGAAAGAAAAAATTCCATTCACAACGAATTTTTTGAATTTAAATTTTTCAAATTTTTCAGCCTCAACGAGACAAAAATATTCACAAAGAGAAAAAAATCAATGTTTTATTTATAAAACATCTCTAAATCACAATCGGAAATCAAATTCTTTTGAAATGTCAACAAAAAGTCCTTTTTATTTTATTTTATTGCTATTATCGTCATCATGAGAAATAATCAAGAAAATATAAAGAAAAATATCGTTTTGTCTCATTTCGATAAATAAATAATTAAAAGACATTGAGACTCACCTTATCACAAAATACTTTGATTTGACAATAACCTCTATGACACACATTAGTGTCACGCGGATCCTCAAAAGTGTCGATTTGAATATGCAACGGAAGACCCTGAAAAAAGAGTGAAAAATTAATTTTTAATGACAAATCAATCAATCAATCATTATTTATGATTTCGCCATAATTTATGTCACGCGTGTTGGAAACTTTCAGTAGAGTCGAAAGAGAAGATAAGCTGCTCCATATTTTATTTGGTTTTTTTCTGCGAAATGAAAGATTAAAGCACCTCACAAAGTTGATAATAATTGAAAATGGCAAACGTAGAGTCTAAAAAAGCGACACACAAGAAAAGTGTAAGAAGAAACTGCTAAGTGGCTTAATTTTTCTTTTTATAAAAACAACAAATCAAAAACTTTGAGTTGAAAAAAAATTACTTTCCAATTAAAATCTTTGTTTTGAGCTCTTTCTAATCGTAAAATCAACTCATTCGAACATTAGTCAAGCGTATTATGAAATCGATGACTTTTATGATGTGTCGAGTGTACGAATTTTATCAAAGATTTCAATCAGTGGATAGACAAGCAAGAGAATTTGCTGGATCATTAAAAACCGCCTGATGCCATAAATTCTGCATCTTATTATAATAATGAGCCAAATTAACTAAAGTGAACTGTATTATGTAGCAGTAGCCTTCTTCTAACGCATCCGCTATTAGAGCTCATTAAATGCTGGCATGCATGCGTAGGACTGCAAAACAGACAACTACACTTTAGTTATTAGCTCTATTCAAGTGAGATAATTCAAATGTTAATTTTTTATTGCCGCAGAGAAAAAATTGCGATTGGCATCACTCCCATGTGTATTTTGATAAATCTCAACCGCTTACTCTCAAATGGGATGAGAAATTCTTCTAAAGTAATTTTTCTTGTCGAACACCTGTCCATAAATAAGTACAATCAATAATTTTTCAATTCTCTTCTGTGTTTCTTCATTTCCATTTTCTGATATTAACGATTGTTTTTCTGAATTCCTTCCACTCTCTAGACATGCTGTTGTTTGTGTTTCACATTTCATTTATGTCTCATGTCCCTGAGATACAGATACGTATTGACGATTTCCGATGGCGAACCAAGTGGTAGAGACGAGAGAGAGAGAAAAATGAATTAAAACAACATCAATATTAATGCCATGCTAAGGATTTATCGTCAAATGACAGGTATGATGATAAATTTATTCGTTCACTTCATTCATTCAGATTCTTTTGCTTTTATGATTCATTGATTAACATTGTAAAAGAGAGGAAAGAACGGTAATTAAATTTTTATTTTTTATTTCTAATTTTAATGTTGATAAACACTTTGCAAAATATTCCAATGGTGGATATCATATTAAATCCCTGTTAATTTAAGTAGATAAAAAATAAATGAAACTTTAATACTCTATATCTTTTTTTTTTCATGACAATAGTGGCATTAAGCCTTCTCATTTCATTTAACATTTTACATTCGATTAAGTGCAAAGTAACAAGATTGTTAGTCAATTATTTTCTTCACATGTATTTTTGTTTTTATTTTTCTTAATCTCAATAATAATAGTTAATGGATGATTGTTAAATAAATGACATCGAACAAGTGCAAAATAAAAAAGAACGATATGTAGCTTTCTCTCATTCAAAACACCCACACGCACTGCTTGATTGTAAATAGATATTGCGTCATTCGCTTTCATTCCTTTGTCATGTCCATTTTAATGTGATATCTTTCTCCTCTCTCTCTCTTCTCCTTCGTGCTAATATCAATTCATTACAATGAAATAAATAAAAAACAAAGATGAAACCACAGAGATTCTTTATAAATATTTTTATATAACGAGAATATTTAATTTGCGGTTAGCAAATAGTAGCAATGGAAAGAAAGAGAGCTCAATGATCCATCTCGTGCTAAAATCTTATTAATTTAGCATCATCGGATATCGTCAGGCATTAGCCTTAAAGTGAAAACTGCCTGCTTAATAACAAGACCTTTAAAACTGCCCCAGCATAACAGCAGCATGTACATGGGATTCAGTTAAATGTAACTATAATGAATTAAAAATATATAGAATTATACGTATTTTGATATGCAGATGCTGAGATCTTATTTCTTGTAGCATTACACATTACATATTTATTATACACTCGTGAGCAACTCAAAACATTGTACACTCTGAGCAAATTTCAGTGTTCATTCACTCAAATGACGAGGACAAATTGCTTCTTTGTTTCAATTACTTTCATCCTTCTTATTAGTGATTACAAAATTAAATTACTACCGAAAGCATGAAAAAAAGCTAGAAAAGGTTTTTTTTCCATTTCTCGAATTTTCAATTTGTTCACTGTTTTATCACTATTGTATGCTGTGTTATTCACACAGTCATTTTAGGTAGTTAAGTGAATGATTGACCAGTAACAGCAGTAGAAGTCTCAACATTCCATCGCATATACATAAGTTTATATTTAATTTCTTTGCAAGTGAGCTCTCTTGTCACAAACATATATGCAAAAAAAATGTTATGCCATTCAATAATGTGAAGAGACAGCAACTGTTTTGTTGTGCTTGTGCAACCAATAATTATCAGCATAAATGGAAGGCTTACAAATAATTTTACTAAATTTGCGCGTTGGTATGAGACAGTGAGAGAGAAAAATATACAATATTTATAAGTAAAGAGAAAAAATTATTGTTTATGTCAACTGCAATGCAATGACTTTGTCTACTCTCACAATGGTGTACATGCAAAGTAGCATTTTAGGAATTTTCTGTCAATTATATCTGCAATGTGCATATTACATGAAAAAGTTATTAAATTGCCATTATTACTGTTATTTTTTTACATGTTAAAGCATTTTCGCTGTAATTTATGCTCTGGGCAAATAAAATAAACTAAAAATTAATTTCTCAACTAACAGTTGGAGATTTTCAATGAATTTTCTTCCATTGAATGCAATGCAATTTATTCAACAAATTAATTGCGACTTTAGTCTAATGAATTCGTTTAAGAAAGACAAATTTATGATTTTCAAGAGCAACCAGTGCGTTCTTTTATAAATATTCATATTAAATTAATAAATTGACTCCCACTGCTACTGTAATACTTAAATAATAGCATTTTAAACTCAAGTAGCTTAATTCCATTTTACAAATGTTTATTTTTCATCTCAATGAGTGAAACAAAAATGAAATTTCTTTTCTTAGTTAACGTCTCTTAATAGTGTAATTTATGGATCTAGAAAATTAATGACAGCCGTATAATGTACCACTCAATCATAGTTTTATTTCACTTTGTACCCTTTTGTGTAGTGAGAGAGAGTTAGTTAAACTTTACTACTGCTACATACGGTGTAATATTAATCATTTGTTTCTTCTCTTCTCGTCATTTTTTACAGACTTATTATCATTTCTTTTTAAAGTTGCTCATGAGTCATGTGAGAAATAATAATAATAACAAAGAGAAAAATAAATAAATTTAAATATTGTATCTAATAGCAAACGTAAGCGAGGAAGATTTTTGATGGATTTTAGTCATGCCTAGGTGTGAGTTGAATGTTACAAATTGAAATTGCAAATTGATTTCATCGTAGAGCATAAATTTTCAATTTGTAGAGAAAAATTTACTTTTTCATTTTAAAAAAGGGAATGCAACAGACTGAATGAGAAGAAAAATTCCGAAACCTATAAAAATGTATCATGTTAATACACAACATAGGAATTCATGTTCGTATGATGGCAAAAACATGCATAAAAAGAAAAATTAAACGCAAATAACCATTAACATAATTTTTACTTCATTTTCTTTTAAAATAAAGAGCGAAGTCGAAGCAAAATAAGCGATATGTATGTAAAAGGAGAGTGCAAATATAAAAATGTGCAAGGAGAAGAAGAAAGCATGCATCTTTAATGCAATTGAACCACCATAAAAATACACAAAACAATCCATTCAGAATTGAAAAGTGCATTTCTTCATACATATCAATTGGCAGTCATGTTGGCTGTAAACGTGACACACGGCGAAAAAAATCATAAATTATTACAAAATGAATATAAAAATTACTTACCTTAACACCCTTTTGACTGCTGAAATCTGTACTTAAGCACTGTATGGCAACGTTTATCTGTAAATAAGAATATGAAATAATTAATTTAAAATTATTAAATTAAAAATAATTAATGGTCCAGTTTCAAATTAAAAAAAAAACAAATTTTTTTAATTTTAATAATGAATTTTGATAATATTGATCTTGTTCACTGTCGCGAATAACTTTTTATTTGTTGAATGATGAATCATTTACTATTATTATTGAATGTGGCTTAACAGTTTCGTCATAAGAATTAGCGTAAAACAGGATTTCTCACAATTGACACTTGACGAGTGAGTTGAATGTATTCAAAGTTAAATTTATGAATGGAAGAAAAGCAAAATTAATAAGTAAGCAAGGAGCACAGCATCGCAATCGGATAAAAATTAAAAATTAATTGTTATGACGCATAAATACATGAATTTCATCGTTTATCGTGGAGATATTTGAATTTTTTGCGTACTGAGAATGCCATTATCCGCAATATAATTAATGACTCGATAGTGGCTGTTGTCATGAAGTTGTAATAGGTAATCTCATGCAGTGCGGGATGATTCCAATCGAATGATTATGAAAATCACATGAAATTACTTATTATTAAATTATGAAAATTGCATTTCTCTCCTTTCATAATTGGAAAATATTAACAGTGAAAGGATTATATTGCATGTTTAATTAATGCATTCCGCTGCTAAATTAGCACACACATACACACATCAGTCCCACCATTTTACATGCATTTCATATTTCTCTTAATGTCGTTTATCGCTAAATTATAAAACTCTAAAAAGCAATTAAATATTATCGGTAAATGAATTAAGATTCTGCGAGTTGACTTTCATTTAAAGTGCTTGGCTACTTGAGCTACACACACATTGCTTCCTTTGTCATATGCTCTCTCATAAAGTAAATTCAATTTCTGCCTAATCGAAATTTTTTAATCTTTCTTTATTTTTTATTACCCAAGTCAGTATATTTCTTATAATTTTATTACATTGGGTAAAAATTTTATTTTAATTCTGTATGCAAAAGAGAGAGAAAGAAAGAATAAAAACAAATTATTCCAGTCTCATCTTCATCATTTCCTTTTTGCTTTTTTCGTTTCATCTTTAAGTGAAAATTCTTTTGCGGTGCCGCTTTATGAAATATCAATTATTGCCGATAATAAATATTTTAATATTAAATTGATCACTTAATAAAAATGTACGATAAATTTTGCTAATTCATTCAAAAGCTTGTGCGCTTCTCTTGAAAAAAAATTCCACTCAATCATTGAAGTAAACACAAACTGAGAAAGAGACGAAATACAAGATGTAGTAATGATTATTATAGCCATGCTCTATCTGTGATATCGGCGATAATTGGACGATTAGCGAAGTGCGATAAATTATGAAAGAAAAAGTTTTATTGATGCAAGTCATTGTTGGGAGTATAAATTCAATGAGTCACGGGTGTTGATGGTTTATTGAAATTAAATGCACTAAAAAAGAGGATGTTGCTGATGAAAAATAACATTGTGACTACATTTTATTAAAAGCAAGATTAATAAAATAAACAAGTTAGAATGTAATTTTTCTAGAAAGTTAATTTTAATTTTCTAAAATAACGGAACATTTAGTTTTAAAAATTTAAAAAAAAAACCGTTAAAAATTATCTAAGAAAAATGCTTCATGTTGAGAAATACGAATTAACGGATTGGCGTCGGCAAATTTTTATTTACTATGACATGCAAGCAATTCTCTACACAAATATTGAATGAATCTAAACCCAATGACCGAAATAAAACTCTATATCTCTTCCTTGGTCACATACGCGTGCGTGTTTAAAAAATTATATTTATTTCTATAGATGGATATCTTGTAAGCACGAAAAAGACATTCTTAATGGCGGAATGCTAACGTTTAAAACAAACAACTTAATTAATAATCTGTCGTTTAGTGACTTCGTATGAATGTGGGCAAAAAATACGTAGACTGCTGCAGGGCCAAAAGTTCTGCACAGCAGCATGTCTCTTCTGCTTATTTAATTAAATTCGATTGAATAATAATGAGTGGTGCAGTGTATTTTCTTTTAGTGAATAGTTAATTAATAAATTATATGAGCAAAATTGTTAATACGTGCAATGGCAATGTAATAACAGCAGCACAACAACGAAAAATTCTTTCTTTCGTGTAATCTCTTTCTGGCTGGCTAATAATATTTATTGCCATTGATATTGCATGATAAGCATTCTCTTAATTTTCACATTTAATTTTTCTTTCTGTTTCATTCGTAAAAACGCTATGTATTGCAGGTAACTATTGCAATGGAAGTGATGTTGAGTGTGAGACTCTCCTTTAGATATACAAATTAATATTGCCTTGTTCTAGATATCTTTGGCGAGATACTGCCATCGCGCGCGCTAAAAAAATTAAGAAACCAAGAAGGAATTGCAGTGCAGGCAACAGTGCAGATAAAGTGTCATGTAATTTTAGTAATACACCACAACTGTAGTTTGTGAAAATGCCAATGAATTATAAATGGCAGATATATATATAGTGGTGGAGGGTACTAGAGCGAGTTGAATTGATACACAATCTACACAACATGGCAACAATTCGAAAAAGTCGAGATAACAATAAAGAAAATTAAAATTAGCGAAAAAAAAATACTCAGGTGAGAAGTGAAAATAATTTATGTGCCAAATATTTAATTTTAATTGATCTCCACATTCGCTTATCTCGACATTTTGCATGCATTTTTATTATTATCAGCACCTTCATTCGATAAATGATGAATATTTATTTCATGCTTCCTTGAACAGTTTTTTTCTCTCTGTCTTTCTGATCTTTATCGGATTTAAAAGCCACATTGAATAAATAATTAATTCCTTAATGTCATGACCTTCAGACTGTATATCGACTTTGAACATTGTTTATCAATTTTATAATATTTTGAAACTATGTTATTTCAGTAATCTCTTTTTATTTACTAATAGATTTAAGAACTTTGTAACTTAAAAAATAAGATAGAAAATTACAAATGTTTATGTTTTTCAATTTAAGAAAACAAATAACAATGAGAAAGAAAAGGCCACCGCAATGTGCTTCCATAACCAATGGATTAATCTATAAAATAACATCTAAATGTAAAAACATAAATAAAAAATAAAAAATGTAAAATATGTTCATTATATTAATACACATTTTTATTTCTTCTCTTACTCAATCTTATCAAGAGCTTGTAAACGCACAGCGAGCTGTAGTAGATATGTGTATAAGCACTTTTTTGTGAAAAATAATTACATGCTGACTGCCATAGTGAGTAAGTTAATATATTAAAGAGAGAGAAACTCTAACTACAGTACAGTGGCAAATGTATATAAAAAATATTAAATGAGGCGACGACTGCTTGCTGGCTTGCTCATTTAAATACGACGCTTAAGCAAGTCCCTCGGTTGTTTCAGAAAAAAAATAGATTTATTGAAACTAATTTATGAAGTGTTTTTTTCGAATTTATCTCTGATTGCGCGTCAAGATGAACCTGTGCTTCACCATCTCGCTCTTACAATATTTATTTCAGCTGCCTGGCTTTTAATGACAAAACAACATAGCGGAAATTTTCATAAATTTTAATCTAATGGAAGTATGCGTGGCGTTTGAGTAAATGAGTGACAGTAGTTGCGATAAATATTGCTATTGAATATTTATAAAGGAAATCGATTCGATAGTAAAATTAGATTTTAACGAAATGTAGTCAAATGATTAAAATTCATTAAAAAGTAGTTATTTATATCGGTCGACAGCATGTGATGATAACAATGTTTTTAAAAAAATGACATTTTCCGCATCTAATTACAACCAATCCAAACGATTTTCTTATGTGTCGTACAAAAATATTACAAATAATGTATGATTTATTGTTGCTTTCATAGAAACAGAAATAGAGGCTCTCCGCGCAACTAACATATCATGACTGATATTTCATTATTTATTTCCTTACTCAGAAGCAATAAATTTAATATCATAAATTGTGTGTCGTTTATAAAGAAATAAAATATGTTTTTCAACTAGGCGCGTATAGCATTTAGCATGGCAAATTCATCTCGCGCAATATCACAATGATGTGTGTTACTGTATTCACATTTGGCACAATGCTAATAAATTAACGCCAATTTTTTCATGCGTTGATAGAAATTTATTTTATTAATTCACTATTTTTGTAATTTAATCAATGTTTCAACACTTTGTTAGCACGAGTTTAGAATCATACTTTATTTTCAGCTTTTACTCAGAGAGATGGACACTTTACTAAAAGATTTTATCTATTTTCGCCAACATTTACTAAAATTAATTTTTCAACATTTGCTTTTTTTTTGGCTCTGTACTACTAATCTCATAAATAAAAACAAACTTTAAAATAAAAATTCATTTATGACTAAAGTGTGTAAAAGATTTGTTTTCTGTAAGTTTTCTTCTCTTGCATTCAAGCTGTTAATTTAAACATTTTAATTGCATTTTATGCAAATTTCTTCTAAATTAAAATTCACCTATTTTCATGCAATAAAATTGCTCGCTTTAATAAATTGGGTGCGTCTTTTTCTATTCATGCGAGAGTGAGCGAGTGTTTGGATATCATGTGATGTGTCAGTGAGGCATAAATTTAGCAAAAACTCATTAACCATGATTTATTGTTGAAATGTGTGCAACTTACCTTTGCTGAACTTTCAAGTGGATTCCAATATACAGCTATAGCATTGTGTGAAACTTCTTCTATTTGTCCAACTAAACCGACCGAGTTCTTTGTGTCTGCAAAATAAAAATAAATAAAGGAAATCGTGTGTTAAAATACCTTTAATAATAATATTGTAATGGATAAGAAGAAAAATTGGTTATGGCACATAAACGTGATCGCATCTTGAGGGCACTGTACAATAAACAGGTACACGAAAAATGCATTTTGAATTTAAAAACCGGAAAAATTCAAAATAAGTTGTAGATGAGAATGAAAACTGGTAGTGAACATGCATAAAAACAGTGGCGTTAACGAAGGTCGTCAAAAATCTTGTTCTCACTGCCACCCGATTATTTCGATATGGCATTTTGCTAATTAAGATTTAAATTTTATACAAGACAAACATTCTTGTAAGAATTAAAAGAATCAATTGTATGCAAAATAAGTAAGTAAGCAAATTTGCAGTCATGACTAACAACAACTTGTTGAACTTAATCACATTATTGCTTTCTTGCATCAATGCACATATATCTGGTGTGTGTAGTCGATGATTATTATCAATTAATTGTTATCTGGCTTTTGTACATGGAGTGAATAAATAGTATTTTTTCCGAATATAATTGCAAACTAATCAACAGAAAGAACTTCTTAGTATCAATAAAAATGATGTTTTATTAATTTGTTCAATGTGATTTTATTGGTTAAATGAAATTGTTAAAGTTTTTAAGTTCATTCAAAGTTTTAAGTTTTTCTATGAAAAACAGTTCTTTGAAAATTTATTATTAATGATAACTTGAATTGATCATGCTGTAAAATTTAATTTTAAACATCGAATGGAACATGAAAATATATTAAAGAGATTGCAATTGAGATTCTATATATGTACAACAACTTTTTCCTTCTTTAATCGATATGATATGAGAGGAGTATGGGAAAGAGAAAGAACACAAAATATTATTAATAATAAATTATAATGTTTCATTTCATTGAAGAAAAAGAAAAAAATATACTCATTGCCCAGTGGGACAAAGAAGCATTATTGGTAAAATATGATTTCACGATAAGAATCTGTGAAGTTGTAAATAATTGCAATTATGATATGAAATCGACAAGGACTTAAAATGGAGAAAATGCCTTGAAAGTTGCTAATGAGCAATCGTTGATGTTTTTCGTGTCCCTTGAGAAATGAATGCATATTAAAATGTTAATTTTTTCCTCTTTCACTATCTCTACAGATCGTAATTATTTGTCTATCATTTAACAGGAATCTTGCGTTGTTTTAGTCTTCATATGGGATGTGGATAGATAGCAGTACATCAAAAACATACATGAAAATGAATAAAAATTGCTAATGGCTTTCTCTCTCTCCCTCTCTTTTTCTCTGTTTATTATGAATGATGATGGTGGCAAAATATGGCTGCAGACACAGCAACTCATCGATAATTAAAATTGTTGATGTGTTTCTTTCTCACTCATGCCTTTATATGAAACGATCGCGAAGTTATTTAGTGATGGTGCTCGCGTCTATAAAAATTTATTACGAGAAATGTCACTTACTTATTAGCCATTATGGGAGACTTGAGATTGTTAACTTATTTGTTAATTGATTGTTGAGTTAATTGACCTTCATTCTCAGAACTTTCTCAATTCTATTGTGATTTATTGATTCTCACAAACAAGTGTATCTGTCTGTGAGCACAAAAACATAAAAAGTGTATAAAAAGCAATCAAAGTTAACACTCGGCAGAGTGAGAGAGGAAACATACATCACACGATAAATTATGACTTTTCAGTGCAGCAAAGGGGAGGCGAATTGATAAATTATCAGAAGTTCATCCATGTTAAGTGCCATAAACTTCCATTAACAAGCTTAACTGCGCGAAAATTTGCGTTCTCAACAATTTTTCAACTCGTAAAAATCAGCTTTTGACATTTATGAAGAAATAAATTTTTGTGTTTTCTTACCGGCATCTAAGATTCGCTGCTTCACCGAATGCTGTCTTGCATGCCAAAACTGCCATGCCTTGATCTCGTCTTCGGGACTTTTTTCTTCGCGGAATAGTAGCATGATGACACTCTGTAATTGAAAAATGAAATTAGTTAGAAGAATTTTGAAGTTAGTGCTGCTGAATTGCATATTCATAGCATGACATTTCATCAGCAATGTATGCACGTGAAATTGGAGATAATGAGAGGTTGCAATGTGATGACAGAACAGTGTATAAGGGACATGAACGATTATATTTCATTATATATCTCATAATATCTTAATATTCCATCTCTCTTTTTTGCGCTCTCTCAAAATTGTTTCATGCTGTTCCAATTTCATTTTAAATAATACTACAGTTACGGTATTTTCCTCTGTTGATGAATCTTACAAGATTACGCGTGCGTGTGTGGCTCAAACAAAAATGAATCGTCATTTTGATTATAATAATAAGAAAAATGCAGATGCATTGTCGATAAATGATCACTTTAGCAAAATTTTTACCAATTATAATGATAATCATCATCGTCAAAAGTAAGATCGTGTTCAGTCAATTATAAAAATAAACTTATTCTTCTCTTTCTCTCATCTATTTAAATAATTGAATAAATCTAAATAAATATGCGTGGCCTAATTGATTTCCATTCATTCATCCAAATGTTGTTTTAAAGTCCACTCACTGAGATCATGAATTTATGATTGACTCAAATTATTTCTGACAGTAGATATGTATATATATATATATATATGTTAAATGTAAAGAATGAAGGTTCGTAAAAAGGGATTAAAGTCGTAAGCGAACATGGAAATGTACTTTAACTCTTTATATGAAGTTTTAATAATAATAAAAATAGCAGAATGAATTAATTTAAAGCTAAAAATCACGCAGTAGAAAATAGTTCAATAGATAAAATCGACTTTAAAGTGCTTATAATCCTTACAAACGAAGACAGAAAAAATGTCAAGCCTCAATTAACGTTTCTATAAATGAGATTTAATCCATTTTGGCCTTGATCTAGATACAAAGCATGAAAAATTTTATATTTAGAGTTGGATAACGAATATTTACATATATATGCACGAAAGACAGCAGTGAGCAATTAAATGAAATTTTTATAAAGCTAATTAATTAGCACATTTGTGATATTTTATTGTGCTCACAAAAAAATCATTTGTTTATTTTAAATTGTCTATTCATCACATTTCGAAAGATTCATCATTGAAACAGCAGCAGCAAAAAAAATTGAAGATTTCTTTTAATGCTCAATCTACTCCTAAACAAATAAATCTTTCAACGAAAAGAAGGATGAATAACAAAAAAAAAATAGAGTAATTCATGTGAGAGTAAAGTTTTGATTTTAATTTATCATAACACGGTGAGGAAAAAATAAATTTGAATTTGAATAACCGTGCAGTAGCTTCTCGAATGAATAATCATTTCTGATTTTCTCTTCTATATAAACTTAAATTTAAAGTCAGTGAAATGATTCTGCATAAAAAATTGTTTAAGATAGTCACATGCAGATAGTGAAAGAGACGAGAGACATATTGAAGATGCACCCCTCTCTTTTCAATATAACACATTTGTTGTGTTTGTTTGTTTTAAAGCATCTGGATAGAAAATTCGTTATATGCAAATTTAGCATCACTATCTTCAATCTTCATCATTTCGTAATATTACACTATGGGAAATGGAAAAATTTGTCAGATGTCGCGGAAGGTTGAGGTATTTCACAATTACTGCAAGTGTCAGCGCTCTCTCATGTAATCTGCATATCGGATGTCACTTAATCTTTTTTTCTCATGGATTTGAAAAATATATCTTTTCGTATGTATGCAGGTAAAAAGAAAAGAATGTCATTAGGACTATAACGCTATAATACAATTATTTATGCGATAATAAATTAAATTTCATAGATATTTTGAAGGATTGTGGGCTGCAACTAACGGCAGTCAACTTGAGAATTTATTCTATATCTATTGCTGCTGCCGTATATAATAGAAAGAAGCATTAAGGTGCGCCACAGATTTCTTTAATCTTTCAGTTTAAAAATGGACAATAATTAATTCACTCTGACTCGATTGTCTAATTCAATTAGGCATTCCTTAATTGTCACTATTCGTAAGTATTTACTACTGAAAATGGAGTAGAGACAATTCATAAATTGCAAGATAAAAAATTATTTATAGATGGCAAAATGCAATTTATTGCGATAAACACTTGGCTATAGTTTCACTTTTCAAGTCAATCAATTTCAATTGAATTGAGTAAGAGAAAATTTCTCTATGGAATTCATTCTTATGCGCGCCAAGAGAGAAACTCAAATATATGAATTTTTAAAATGCATCACATACTCTAACACCTTTCGAAAAGTCACTGAATCCTTGAGATAATAAATGTAATGATGATGTGCACATACAAAAAATTTCTACTATCGAAAAGGATAAAAAAGTCTCAAGTTAACAGCAGTTCGAGTCATTAATAATTATTATAAAGAAGGGATCGCAACATTTTGTGAATGCTGTAACATTCAGCATCGTCATCTTAGGGAAAAGAAAATTTGAATAATTTTTTCTGTGTGTCGCCCTTTTCTTAATTTTTATTGTTACATTGCAGGGAATTTTAATTGTATGGAAGAAAGAGAAAAAAAAACACTGACGATGACGATGATGGTTTCAACAATGCATAACAATCACAACAACATGAAATGAGGAAGGATCGAAGGAGAGAAACAAAAAAATTATAATTGGAATAAATTCAAAAGATGCTTATCAGTTTGAGAACTGTTTCTGATTTATATACATATATAGCTTGGCTCTTTTGGTACCATGTGTTAGTATAATATGATGTACATTGTCAACAAGTATTTTATATTTTTTTAAAGCGGTGTGTTGTGACGGAGTAAATGAATTGGAAAGGAAGAGAAAAAAAATTAAATTAAATTATGGAGATGTACCAGAAGAAAAAGAACATGATGTAGTGACACAAGAAGGAAAAAAAGTTCTTAAATCATTCTACAATAAATTGAAATTTTCATGAAAATTTCAAAATTTCATTTTCCGTTATAATTAAAAAAATTCAATTAAAAAATCGACGCTTATTTCCCAGCGTCAGTCAGTCAGTCTGTCTGTCTGTCATCTTCTTCTTTAATTCATTATCAATTTTCATTAAAAATTCTCTCTTCTCTTGGTCTCACATAAATTTTAATTTTGTCATTTTTTTTCTTTTTCTCTCTCTCTCTCTCTCTTCTTGTATCCCAAAAAACACTCATTGATGTTTCTTAATGTTGAAGTGGAGATGTCATTTAATGAACGGCAATAAATTTTCATTTTAAATAGTGATTTCTTTTACAACATTTCTCATTCTCTTACCTTCACTGTTTGATTTTTTAATGGCTTATCGGGATCATGTATGTATTCTAATGTGATGCCATAGAACTGTCCTTTGTTGATATATGTTATTCTATCATCTTCACGTCGCTGTGATGAACTTATCGGCGATTCTAAATGGTATTTGAAGCCTACATTTGAAAATCTGTGACAGGAAAAAAAAAAATAAGAATTATCAAGGGATAGTCACAGGGGACTGAAAATATAATTGACAATAAACTAACTACTTGATCCAATTTGGAAAAAGAATCGAATGCATTATGCAAATATCACATTCTCAGCATGCCTGAGCTGAATTTTTATTGAGCAACTTATGCGATAAATTTTACTTGCGACTTAAAATTGTCAATTTATGTAAATTATTCTTTCTCTCTTTTGCTATAATCACAATCATCATTCTTGCAAATCTCATGAGACTTTTTCTATGTGAGAGAGAAATAGTGATTGTAAATTATCAACTAAAGATCCAAAGTTTAAATATGATATAATTTACACAAAATTTACGAGCCACACCTACGATAGTTGATAAATAGTCACATTAATTTACATTCTTAAATTGGATGATCACAAGTGCAAATTGCTAAGAACAGCGCGAGAAATTGATCATTAAAATATCTCAGAATAATAATTGACTGCTGTGTAGAAATTTATTAAACACTCATGTAGGTATTCCAATCAGTTTGTGTCAACCAATGGCGATTTATGAAACAAATTACTGTGGCGAAAGCAATGAGCATAGCAATTATTCTTTTCTTATATCTACAGATATATATTTAAAATTAATTCTTTTCCTCTTTTGCAAGTGTTGAAGATCATCAAAAACTTCAGTTTTTTAACAAAAGAAAGAAAGAAAAAGCTACGCAACTGATACAGAGAGTGAAGAAATTTGCAGTCAATTGCATAAATAAAATTCTTTATCAATATCACAATTATGTTTGACAATGAAAGAAAACATATTTTTTCACTCCGAGCAAAAATCTTAATGGATGCTGTTTCAAAGACTACCAATCTCCGGTCGATTGTGTACAATTGACATAAAATACATATAATCGATTATTTTCATTTATATGCTGAAGAATAAATTATGCAATTATCATATCATATCATATGCATGTAAAATATCTGCTGCAATAATGCAATGCGATTCATGCCAGACCATTTGTTATTTGACTTCACAAAAAAGCAGCAGCAATATCTATGATTCCAATTAAATTTGATATGATCTGCTTTTGTATGGCATAATTTGTTTAATAATAATGGCAAAAATATTGAAATTCATATTTTTATATACGGATCGATTGTCAAAAAGACATTGATTTGGCATAATTGAATAACTCGAAACATTCACATGAGATTTCTAAGAAATATCAGCCATAGAATTATTGTACCTTTGATTACAATTTTATTATCACCATACAGCCAATAACAATAAAAAAAAGAAAAAAATCATTATAAATTCTTAACGGCTGCTTCATCATCAGCATTTGTAGCACCACAATAATCACAAATAATGATAAAGCATAAAAAAGAAGGTGGCATTCGCATATCATATAATCGTAAGTTGAAGCTTGCATTAACATAATATTTTGCCATCATGAGTGTGCAACATAAATAGCAGTCAGTCAGTTCCGTGCCATGCCATGCATGACTGACTCACACAAAAAAGAAAGAACTCTCTTCTTCTGTGTAAATGCAGCATGCGCTCAAGAGAGAAGAAATAATTTAAAAGTAGTAAAGTGTAATAAAACATTCGCAATCTACAAACGTGCTACTATTAAATTACAATTAACATATTGGCGTGCTGCATCGTGTGGCATAAAAACATAAAAATAAAGAAACTTTAAATCATTTCCGTGCAGCAGCATCAATATTGCAGTAAGGAAGAATAATTTTTTAGAAGTAATTTTTGCCGGTGATAAAATGCAATCAAAAGATGATTAATGCTGCAATTTTTAAATCATACTTAGTTGAGGCACAACGTGAACCAAATATATATCTATACATGTGTGAGGAAAATTATTGTATGTAATCATCTCATATAAGATCAGCAAAAGTCACTAATGGTGTAATTTCTGCACAACAAAACTCAATTTATAATAAATAAAAGACAAAAAGTTCAATTTTTAAAATTTAACGGAAAGTTTTATATGAATTTTAAAAACCGTTATTTTTCTTCAATGATGTAAATAATGCATTCAGTGATTTACTGAATAATACTTTGTTTGCTCTTAATGAAAATGAAGTTTCACATGATCATCTCATCAATCAAATGCAAATCTCCTGTAGGCAATCAATTGAACGAGAGGCAGTTGTGGTTTTTTCAACTCAATAATATCACTTTACTGCCTTGCAGGTTGTGCACTATTCATTATGTGCATCTGTGTAAGCAAAAAACAACATAGACTGAAAAATCTAATTGGATTTGAGAAGAAAGTTGAAAAAATGACTAAATGAGAAATTGCATGATGTAGTGCAAGCAGACATTATATTGAGAAAATTGAGTGTAGGACCTTATTGAATATTGATGAAAGTCGATTTCCTGTTGGTGGCAGAAATTATTCTGACAATTTGCAAACACAAATGTGGGTAGCTGTTGCTATTCGAGAGTAAATAAATCATAAAAACTACCAAGTTCATTAATTATTGAAATTTCAATTTTATCCCAATAAATTTAAAAATATTGTCTATTGCACACGCTTGTCAAACTTTCTGACAGGCTAAAGGAATTTATTTTATGTTTTCGTAGAATTTGCTACTAGATATGGTGACTTAATAAGATTTATAAGCTACTTTTTGCATAATTCTACTCACATTTTTGGTATTTGAATTTTATCGGCATCGTTCTGTCGACCAAAGTCATGCCACGGTCTCGATGAACGCGTTGATGCTGGATTACTACTAATTGATGTCGTGGGACTATTTTGTCCACCATGGACATTTACGGCTGCACGTTGAAGACCCGTCACCGATAAAGGAATGCTGCCATTGTTATCAATATTGATAGGCTGGCAAATTTCGGTGTAATCGAATGACTGTAAAGTAGAAAATTTCTATTAAATATGAATTAATTTTTTGAAACAATTTTCAATCACACGCAAGACAAAAACTACTTTTATTTTTTTTTTTTCACAATTTTGCGCAATTTCCTCATAAGTCACCCAACTACAAATAACTCTCTCAAAAGAGTGCGCGCAAAGAGTCGTGATTATTTTCTTAATTAATTAATATTTTTTTTCTCTCTATAAAATTTATTAATCTCATCTGTTGGGGAATGTTGGCAGCATTTAAGCAAGCAAGAAAAGAAAAGAAGAAGAGGCAAAGATATTTTTATATAAAAAGTAATTATTAATTGATGTTGGTGAGTGAGAACGAGTATATTGAAAATAATTAAGAAATTAAGCGTAATGGAGCTGGAATAAAATCGAAAACTTGCACCATCAACAGCATTAGAGTAAATAAACATTAGTATGATCACAGATAGTGTAAGTAATTAAAATTTAAAAATAATTTTTATTAATATTTACAGTTGAAATAACTACGTGACATGCAAAAGCTAAGAAAGTGTGCTCAATTTACCTGTTGAATGTTATTTTGATCCCTCGGCGTAATTGATTCTGCTCCAATGCCCGAGTCGGGACTCGGCAAATCTACTGTCAATCCTGCAGCTGATGTTACTGTTTTTGCATAAATAGATGTCGCTTTAGGATGAGCTGTTGTCGT
Organism: Polypedilum pembai; assembly: GCA_014622435.1. NCBI lineage: Eukaryota > Metazoa > Arthropoda > Insecta > Diptera > Chironomidae > Polypedilum > Polypedilum pembai. Next base: position 71,397 of record JACWBX010003358.1, read on the forward strand.
ATATCGTCCTTCGTAGCCGACACTTGTCGCAGTTGGCGTTTCTGGCTCGCTATAAATTGTAGCAGTCGTGCGAGTCGGAATGTAACCTTGTGCATCAAAATATTCCCGATAAGCATATGGCTCAGTTATGAAAGTTGTGGACGCTCCACTTGTTGAACTGCAATGCATTACAATATGGAAGTTCTCATGGATGTTTGTTAGATGAGAGATGTGGGATGAGGATACTTACGGCATTCGTGTTGTTGTGTAGTATTGAGTTGTTTCATAGTGGCTGGGACTCGGTGTATTGTTATTGTTTACTCCACTCGCTGAACTCGTTTGGTGAGCACCCTGAATTTGTTATTATTTAGTACATTTTATTATCACTTTTTTTTAAAAATAATTTTTATGTTTTTAGTGTCAATGACGTAATTTGATTTTAATTAAAATAAAAAAAAAAACCTTTCCTCTCTCCTACTTTGTTGTTGTTATTTTAAAAAAGTGATGGAAAATTAATTTAAATTTATTATTCACATGTCAAATTGCCATGAAGTAATACTGTTTGTCTATCACTCAACTGCAACATTTAAATGCAGCTTGTCAAAAGTAATTAGTCAATTTGTGTGTGTATGTTTATTATAATTCATAAAAGAAAAACAAAAATCTCAAACTTCAATCATAAACATTTTTCTTTTCTTTCGCACTCGATCGCGATGTTGATCTGTTGAACAAGCAATAATTCCCCTCCCCAGCTCGTAATCAATTTACAGGTATTGAAAACAAATTGATTCATTCAGTAATACAGCACAAAAAAAAATTAATGAAGCGAGAAAAACCAGAATTTATAACGAGGCAATTTATGAGCTAATGACTTAATCTCGTTTATCAGAAGGAAAAAAAAGACTTGTCTTCTTCCTCTCTCCTCCTTCTTTTGAATATGGATTGACGATAATGGTTAATGGAATTTAAATGTGAATGATAACGATGATGATGAGCAAATTTTTATGATTTTCTTCTTTAGAATAAAATTGACCACCAATGTTGAAAGTGCAATTTCAATATATGACATAACACACAAAAAAAATGTTACAAAATGAGATGATAATAAGCTTAAATAAATTATATAATTTACACCGAAATACGTGTGAAGCATGATAAAGTGATATTGATGGATTTAGTGTCAATTAACGTTTACTATTTCACCGCAATTTATCAATTATCACAAATTATCCAATCTATCAAAATAATCGGTCAAAAAATATCTACACACTGTGATTGACAACAACAACATAGTGAGAGAGGGTTGAGAGGTCTTAGCATGACATGGTTTTATTAAATTAACAACAAATCAAATCAAAAATTTCAAAAAAAATTATATGTGCTTTTGTATATATGTTTTGAGTTGGTGAATAATTAACACGCCTTCAGTTTTAATTGCAAATTAATTTCATATCTGAGTGACTTGAGGATGTGGAAAGTATTTTTGTGTATGTGTGTGTGTGTGTTTGTTTTATATAACGCACAATGATGATAGAGAGAAAAAGAGTTACCTGTAAATAAATTTGTGTGCTCCCGGAATACATTTCGGCTGGACTTCCAGGACTCGGTGGCTGTTCTTTAATTTGTAATGATGTCGGTGCGGGTGATTGAACAACTAAAACCTAACAAATGCGAACAGCAGCAACAAGACACACATTTAAGAGAAGAGACACAAAAGAATTTTAAATTAAAATTAAAAAAAAAATAAATGATGTTGTACATAGAGTGAGAAGAAAGAAAAGAAGACAGGAGATAAATTGAATTAAATTAATTAGTAATTCCAATTGTTCCAATAATTTATTGATTTTTCTTTGAGTTAATGATAATGACAAGAGATGGAAGTGGATAGTGAGTGAGTAGAAAGGAAAAATAAAATTTTCATGCTTCTTGTAATTGCAAATTGGTAGCACAACTGTCGGCAATTAATATGATTCTCTGCAGTTTGTGAATTACAGCAAAATTGTAATGAATTAAAAGAGTTAATGTGTAATTCATGAAATTTTCAACAAAATTCTCAAGAGATTTTTATAACGACAATTCTTCAATGTTAAAGGGAAATGTAATAAATTTTATTGATATTTATTCTACGCCTTAGAATATTGATAAAGTCATAAAATTGTATTTATAATATTGAGGAGACATAAATAATCATTTTATGAGCAACTACGCTCTGATTTCGCATTTTTATAATATATTGAAAACTTTTCTTTCACTCCATTCTATTTTGTAAGTGGATGAATGAAAGTGTCAACGTGCTGAAGCGTTGAAGGTGATAATTAAAAGTGAATACAGTTTTGCGTTAATTATTTATTGAGATTCCACGCTCAGTTTAATTGGTTTTTTAAGAAATTTTCACATTATAAAAATAAAGAGAGAAGCAGAGAACTTTTCTTAGGTTTTAAAAAGAATCTTTTTTACCATTAAAATTCACGTTCAATGCGTTTATATATTTATTTACTTAGTAATATACACATTAATGGCTCAATAGTTGTGTGTAAGAGTCAGTTATTCAGCGAGTGACTGCGCTGAGAGCTTTAATAATCTTCTCATGAGTGCATTTACGAGCTATAATTAATTAAGTAATATGAAGTGGAAATTGCAAGGTCTCTGCATGCATTTTTATCATAAACTTCAAAATAAAATTATCTTTGTATATGAAAAAAAATTGATTAGCATTTTGATTGGAATTCACTGACTAACTATGGCGCTGAGCTGTTATACATTTCCTTAACTTTTGCTTGCTGCTGTTTTAGACTTTTTCACTTAATTTAATCACAAAGTAATATGGAGTGATTTTTAAAATGCAAAAAAAATTTTCTTTAGCTCCTTTTTATAGTTACATTGTAGCTAATATGACGGTTGGAAATCTGCATCCAATTGCGGGAGACTGTTGGAATGTAAATTTATATTTTATTTTTATATGGTGCTAGTGCAATAATAAAATTATTATTAATCGGTGTTGTCTCTAGAAAAATGTTTTTAATTACTTTTGCTGCACTAAACTGAGAGGGGGATGTGCGAATCAATTGCTTTAACATTTCAATTTTTCAACACATTCTTATGTTGTTTTATTAAGTTATTTTTCATTTTATAGGTAAGTTATTGAGCTTCAAATGAGGAATGAGCTGACTTTTATTTAAAATTAAAACTGTTAATGACTAAATTTTTCAATATATTAATTTTGTACTCTCGAGCATATTAAGTAATTTTTTATAGTTTTTAAACTTTTGACTATCGCTCATTCACTATTTAAGTTCATTTTCATATTCATAAATAAAAACAAAATTCAATTTTTCTTTCTAAAATACTGAAAAAATTTAATATTTTGATTTTTAAATTTTTAGATCAAATTTTGTATAAATTTTTGTCAATCAATTTATAATTTGTATTATTTTTTCAACAAATTTTTCTTTTCTTATTATGAATTAATCATTTTCACTAGAATTTTTATTAAAGGATTCAAACAGCATGATTCTTATGATCATTAAATTGTCTATTTTATATAAAAATGTTCGATCTTCATTTATCAATTTATTGCACACAACACATAAAAAAATATCTTAAAACTTTTCCAATCAACATTTTTCTTGGTCTCTCTTTTTTTATCAAATAATTTTGTGCTGTTTTAAAAATTTCTCTCTCGTGTTTTCTTCTCTTTACATCTTTCCATTTTGAAGCGCTTGAAGGAAAGTTGTAATTAAGATGAATTGGTCTTTAATGCATAAAACAACGATCAATAATTTTTCCATCGCCATCATCTCCGTGCTTGATAATTTATTGTGTAAGTAAGAGAGTAAACGGAAAAACTGTAATTTCTTTTATATCTTTAGAGAGAGATATTTCTCCACACTATGTTATACATTTTTTTGCAATGTGAGAAATCAAATTTGCATTTTGCATGTTTCGGAAATTTTTTCTTTCTTTTGCCCGCTGCTCTCTTCCTAACTTTGCCATTGCGATCGACTCGTATTGATTGACTGCAATTTATTAAATGAACACACAATATTGCGGCAAAAGCGAGAAGGAGCAAAACAGACTGTAATTTTTTTTTTTCACAATAGAAAGAACCGCGGCGCGATATAAGTGAATAAATTTTTTCATCAAATGTGTCGCATGTCTGTGGTCTACAATGAATCAATGAATGAATAATAATAAAATATATATTTATGCTTTCCAATCACGACAAGAATTAATTTTTCTCTCTTTCTTTCCTTTTTTTCACTTGCGCGCAATGAATAAGAAGAAACTTTTGAAAATTAATTACACTCACATCGATGAAATTTCTTCTTCTTTTTTTTGAGAAATTTATTTCATCCTCTGCTAATTTTTCACAAAGATAACTTTTTTATAGTCACAAAAATTCACTTAATTATTTTTATATCTCTTTTTTATCCTTACAAAGAGTTTTCTTTTATTTTTCGCAATTAAAAATTTATTTTATTGATCCTCATGATTATTATTCACTTAATCCTCAATTTTAATTTCAATAGCTTTTAAATAAATCGGAATACGAATAAAAGAAAGAGTGAGTCACATATACACCGATCGATGTGTCCTCGTCAACGCTTTGAAATAAACTAAAAAAATAATTCAATATAATTTTTTATTATCATCGGCACTGTAACAACGGCAAAACGGGAGAATAACAACAGAAGAAAAAACTCTACTGAAGTCGGGTAGAAATAAAATAATAATAAATATTTTTTATACCTCGACATTCATATGAACAATAACACTATTTAATATTATGAAACACTTTTTTTCTCTCTTCTCTTATTATATTGTGTATAACATGCGTTGCTGTTTTATGCCTCTTGTGTGTGCTTTTGAGAAAGGGACCGAGTACAGAGATTCATTCATATTATTTACTTCTACCTATATGCTTGTCATATTCTTACTAGATTCTTACGAGTACTCATATTACATCTATCTTCCCCTAAATATTTTGTACATAAAGATCAACTCCCCAAAAAATTACTCTTTTTTATTGCTTAGTAACCCTACTCCTTGCTTGCTTTAGAGGCTTTTTTTTCATTCCCTTCGAAATTCGAAAGACAATGATCAAGAAAGAAACGAGTTTTTCCAGCAAACTTCAAATTTCATAATCGAAATAGCTCTAAATAAAATGCTCACTTCTTGTGTTATGTTTAATGTATGTTATGCTAATGAATATGTTTCAAAATATGCCCGCAAAGGATAAATTTTCTCTTCTTACAATATTACATTTATAATTTTTTGATAGATTAAAATTAATGGAACTGCTTTAATTTTAATTTTGTTGAAAAATAACTTTAAATTATATTTAAAGTTAAATGATTAGTGGTAATAGATGAGTGAATAATTATGATTTTTGCATCTATAAACTGTTGAAATGATTGATCATCGTGACCTCATATTTGTTTTTGTTTGTTTATTTGAAAGTTTCTATTTTTTTTATTTTTACCCTTTTTCTATTTTATTCAATAACTCAATATGTAATTGACACCACTATTGCCAAAAAAAAGAAGTCATTCATATTGAAATTAAATCAACAGGTAGGAAAAGGGAAAGAAAGTAAAAGAATTTTGCAATACTGTACCCCTTCTTAAAAGTGCAAAAAAGCGTGTCAAGACTCAATTTCTATCTTTCTTTCCATCCACAGCAAGTCATAAAAGTAAATATTAGTTCAATTGGAAAATAGAATAAATTTCAATAGCTATTATCGAGATTTATTTCTAGAACCCAAATAGAGAAAGTAAAAGAGGGAAAAAGAATTGTTGATTGAAAATTATGCAATTTGATTGTTTGGAGAATTTATTGGCACAGGACAAAAGCAGCTGTTTGTTTGCTTGTGATCGACTTGTGTGCAAGGAAGACAAAATAAAAGAAAAATTTACATCCAATGATGCTATTCGAGACAAATTAGAATATTGAATGACATAATGAAAACAGACTTTATTGACCGCAATAGAAATAAAAAATTTTTTCGATTTGATTTGATTTCTTTCGACTTTCCAATCACTCTCTCAATTAATTAAATTTCATCTCTATCTACATGTGGCTATCTCTGTGCAATGCAACATGAAAGGGCTGTCAAAATGAATTTCATGCTCGATTGATCGTAAGTGCCTATCTATCTATCTAGCCATCCTCATGATGCGGATAACTCTTTAATTAATAAACCTTCAAAAGCTACTAACTCATTCACACTCTCTTTGCGCGCTTTTCTTTCTCTACTCCTCTCATTTCTACGCACGTAGTAGTGAATTTAATTAAATTCTTAGCATAAGATTCTACTACTCATGCGAGAATGAAAAAAAAATAGTTAAACAGAAGAGAGAGAGAGAGAACTTCATTCTGAGTAGTGGATGTAATGTAATGTATGGGAGAGGTAATGAATAAAGAAAACAACGATTTTACTCACTTTCTGACTTCGCGGACACTTCGGATCAATACGAAGATCTTCTGGCTCGCGTTTGACATTAATAGCTTGTTGTGATTGGTGTGAGCCAAGTAAAAGGCCTTGTATTTCGTTTTGTGAGAGCCCTGGCACATCAAGCGGGGCGTGTCCATTCAACTTCGCTGGTGTACTGCAAAAAATAAATAATAAATAAATAAAACATGAAGTAAACAACAATTGGAAACAATTATAATTATTAAATCAATCAGAATTGTTGTTTTGCAGTTGTTGGTTGAGAAAGGAAATTTTATCATGTTTCTTTTGTTTTCTATTGATCAATGTTTAAAATTTTGTTTGAGATATTTTTCAGAATTTTATTTTGTAACAAATTTTCAATATTTAGTAAGTAAGTAAATCAACAGGAGCTTAAAAATAAATCAATTCAAGAAGTTGTTCACAACAACAAATAAAAAACAACATCTGTGCTTCCGAAAAGCGTGATAATATAGCAGACACAAAATAACACAATGTATCATCATCATCTGATTTTCTTTTTCTGTGCCTGTTTTTTTGCATTATACTATATTTCAAGTCGTGACGGCGGTCAACAAAAAAATTATTTTTATAAAAAGAAAACAGGTTCGTCGTTTATTCACGATTAAATCTTTTGTCATATACTGCATGAAAAGAGAAGAGAAATTGATAAAAAGGCAGCGGTTCTTACTTCCTCATATCACAATGGTCAAAAAGTCATTAGATAAGCGATGTAGCCATTTATGGAAATTTATGATAATTGCATTCTTTAAATCAATCAAACTCATCATTGTCATTCGTACATAAATAAAGTAAAATGCTTATTTACGGTTGAGACATTAATTGTGTGAAAGATTTTTCTTGCATGAAGGCGAACAAAAGAGAGATGGTAGCCATTAGATGCGCACAACAGCAATCAATTGTCAATTGAGCGAATATAATTTGCCTTCCTTCTTTTCTTTTATCAATAACAAAAATCTAATTCTACCTGCTTCATTCAGTTCATTGGATTTCTTTCTTTCTTTCTCTCGCTCACCCTAACAATATTAAATAAATTTATGCTTCCATCTTCCTCGCATTAAATAAAATATATATATTTAAATTTTCATTCTTTTCTCGCTCTTTCACTATTTTTTGAGAAGAGAAAAAAAGAAACAGAATTTATGTCGTTTGTCGAATGAGAAGCAATTTACATAATTGTTGGATGCGGCTTTTATCGTTGTCAATAGAAATGAAGAAGTGAAAAAGAATTATGGAAACGCGATTCTTTTATTATGGTAAAAACTTTTTATATACATATTGAAAATGGATATTTTCGTTCTCTTCCTCTCTTATGTGCTGTTAAAATTAAATCGCAATTCTTGGGTGAAAAGTGAAGCTTAAACCCCGTGTGGAAAAATCAAAATGTCAAATCAAATTGTGTTTTTGATAATTGAGCCAAAATAAATTCTAAGCAAGAGATAAGATATAAAAATTTGATATTTTTCTTCTATCTCTCTGTTGTGGTCAAAATATCAAAAAATTCACCTCAAAACTTCTTCTTATGGAGTGACCATTATCATTTTAATTTTCTTATGGTCCCATGGACGTCATAAATTTACGAATTATGACAATCGTCTCCAATTGATTATTATCATGTTTTTTCTTCATCTCTTACAAACAACAGGCAACAACGGCATTGAGATGTAATAAGATTTCTTTTTTATTAAGTGTGTGAGTGTGTGTGAAAGAAATGAAATAAATCCTTGTGTAAGATAAAATCCATAAAGACCAAGAATTTACATAAGAATTTGTGACTTTTTTCATGTCAATTGTAAAACTATAATTTACAACAACAACAAAAAAACGTTTTTAATCCTTGATATGGTTTTAATTTCAAATACAACAGCTGATCCCATTGTTATTTAAATTTCATTTTTTTGAAAAAATTCTTTTAGAAATATTTTGGCAGTGATAAATTTTATCAAGATTTATTGCAAAATTTTCAATAGAGGTAAATAAATGCAAATTTCACTTTTTCTGCATTTTATCAATTGTAATGTAGTATTTTTAAAATTATATTTACTGTTGTTCTTTAGAAACCCTTTTATCCATATCCTTTTTTCTCATGCATTCTTTCCCTCTCTGCATATTTTTCATTTTTTTCTTAAGAAGAGAAAAAAACTAAACTGAAATAAATCTTATTTTTTATTGGATTTATTTATTAATGTTTATTTTGCATTCCTCATGAATTTCATTTCATATCACGAAATGCTTTTCGTAGTGCCTTGAGTCAAATTTAACATTTTTTGCTGCTTAATTAAATCTCTACTCCAATAGTTTGTTCTACGAAGATAAAAAGATGAAATATTGAAACACTTTCATGGGGAGTGAGCGAAAATGATACACTTTTTATTTTGGTTTTTTGAAAGTGTAGAAAGAGCGGTATTAATCAAAGAAATATTGACTAGTAGCTTATAAGCTTCAAAATGGTTTTAATCATTCAACCATGACATTTAAGAGATAATCCCAATAACTGATCATTTGAATAAAATTTTAAAATTAATTTTCATCATTAATTATTGAATCAATTCTAATAATCTTGATGAAGACGAAAAATGTCTATCCCTTGCAAATAAAATTTCAATTGACAAAATAAAAACATCAATCAAAAGCTATAATTTAATGTAAAAGAAAATAAAAATTCTCTGTAATCTTTGACAGTGAAATTAGAAAAAAGAAGAATAAAGTAACGAAACTACATGAAAAACACATTAAAATCTTTATCTCTCTTTTATGTAGCCCGAGAATCGTCGCATTTTATTTTACTTTTATTTTTTCGAGGAATTAATCTCTTTTCCTCACTCTCGATGAAACAATATTTTTACTTTCTTATTTCTCTCTTGCATGTTTTTCTTTTTTGGATGAATTGTGGACGAAGCATAAATGAAGGAAAAAAATATATATCTTCCTTTATTATGTATGTTTCTCCTTTTTTATCCTTTTTTATTTTTATTTCGATAAAAAAATATTTTGTGTTAATTCATGCATGTACCTGGTGAGAGAGCGAAGAGATTTAATGATGAAAATCAAATCGAGGTGAGGATGAAGAAAAAGTCATAAAATTCACCTGAATCGGCTTAATTTCTTATAGAGATCGTCATTGAGATACGAGATTTTTTGATTATTGAGACTCTGTGGACAATCGAATGTCTGCATGAGTCTCAAACAAAATATTCTTTCCAACTCAGCACGATTATCTTGACAACAAAAATCATTTAATTGTTACAAATGTGCGCTGCATTTATTTTTATTTAATTATTTACACTCGCTTTTCATTTTCAATTTTAAAAGCACGTTTGTGAACATAAAATATCGTTACTGATATCTATAATCTTTACAGTTCTCTTTTCTTTTTCTCCCTTTCTGTTAACACTGATTTCTTGTGTAAGAAATAATTAAATGTTTTTGTATGCATACATTCAATTGATATTCATCGAAATGATTTTTTTAAATTATCTAAATTAACGAACATTTGCATTTTAAATTTTTATGACAAAAGATTTCTTCATTTAATGCTTTTTCTGCTTTAAATTTCATAATGAAGTCTCATTATAAGATTTATGCTTTATTAATATATGAAGAAAGAAAATTTCTCAATTTAAATATCTTCACAATAGCACAAAATGTCTATTATTAACCATCTTTAATGTTTTCAGATATTTTTAAACATCAAATAAATCAAATCAATATATCCCTTTAAGATATATTCTTTCTCACATATTGGTAAACATACATGTATTGTATTTGAAAGTGTTAAGAAAAAAACGTAAAAAATTTTTTATTAACACCTAAACACATTTTTTCATTCAACCTTCAATTATCGCGAACTCGATGTTTCCATAAACTATAATTCTTCATAGAAGTGAGAAAATATATAAAACAGAAATGAAACGCTGCGAATTGCAAAGCTCATAAAATATCGAGCAAGTGAAGAAATATTCAAATAGCCTCAAGATTCGGGGCCAATCTCCTACATGCTTTTTTTGTGTTGAACTATTTCATTTAGCTCATTGCACAAAAACCGTTTGTATGTAGAGATTTCAAAGTGTTTTCATTTCTTTTCTTCCATCGCTACGAGCTACTTATCTCTGCCACACTGCCTTTCTAAATTATGTTTCTATAACTATATTTTCACTGAAACTGATAATGGCATAAATAAGGCACGTTTTTCTCTAGCATCATTGCATAAATTGAGATTAGATTATGTGCGAAATGATAGTATTTATAACACTTTAGTGTAAATTATGTTTCCTTCGTTTCTCATTTTCAATAAATTTCTTACAAAGTAAGATGTATGAAGAAATTCCTTTGCAAATGCTAGAAAAATCAAATGAAGATCTTTTGCTTATTTTATTTTGAAAGAAGATTTTGAATCCCAAGCATCACGTTGTAATGCAATTTTCTTTCCTCTTCATTGTATTAATGTGAATGCATATGATTGTATTTTCTTCTTTATTTTATCCTATAAAATCTTTATAGAGTCTAAAAAAGCATTCTTTAGATTATCATCATTATTATGCTCTTTTTAATGATAAGCATGAACGAAAACTTTTTCATTTTGACTGACTGCATTTTCATCTTATCATTTGACGATGAAATTAAAAATTTTTGAGCGAAATAAAGTTTGCAAATTTTTAGTTGTTTTACATGAAATTAACTTTCTATATTTTATCACATTTTGCTATAAATAATCAAATTAATTTAAGAAAGAAGCGCTTTAAAGAATTTTTTTCCTTTTTACCTTTTCCCAACTTTTCTTTAGAAAAAATTTCGCGCTTCTGTATAAATATTATTATTATGTTAAAAGAAAACGCCTTCTTTCAATTGTATGGAAAAAAGTTGAGAGAAAAAAATCTAAAATTCTTCAAATATGGGAATTTATGGCAATTATAAATTGCATCCAAATGCAATTGGTGTGCAATAAAAAGAGAAATATTCAAATGAGGTTTTAAACATGAATAGAGTGAGCTCATATAACCAAATTTACGCATTTAGCAGCCTATTCAGTTATCATTTATAATATTGATAACAATTGGCAATGAATGCAGGATGAATGTGTATGCTTTTGTATAATTTTCAATAGTGATATTGAGAGAAGCCGCAAAAGTTATTTATTAAATTTTGCATCAGTTTTTATTGACCATAATTTAAAGTGTAAGTAGCACTTTACGGATATAGTAAAAGAGAGTGCTGCTGCATAAACATTAAAGTGCAGTGAGTGCTTTGAAATGCAAAAACATGCGAGCAAGCGAGAAGAAGAAATTTGCATAAAACACACATAATTGGCGATTGAATTCTCTCCTCTTCATCATCTTTTCTCAACATTACCTTGTTGTCCATTGCAAACCGTCTTTATCAGTGGTAATTTTGTAGTATTCATATGTCGTGCCATTGCCATTATGCACCTGATGAATTTGATGTGAAATGTTTGATTGCAGTGCATTTAAATTGATATTATTTGCGAGATTATTGTTGTTATTGTTGTTTGTATCATCATCGGCTTGATTTTGCGAGTTTCCTGAGATATGAAGCATTGCAGAAGTGACAGCTGTAAGTGGGCTCTCATAATAACGCGACGATGACGTTAGATAGTTCGATGACTGTGATGTGACGATCGGCTCCAACTGTGGAGGTTGCGGCTCATTCGACGCATTCATTTGACGTCTTCTAGAAAAATTTCATTCATATTCAGCGATTATTTAAGTCACTCGAGTGACGACAAAATAACTTCAGTGTGCGGTTTGTGCAGGTGAAAATGCACATATATGATTAATTTAATTTCCAATCAACCGTTAAATTACAGCGCATTAATTCATATTTCAAGAGTCGACAAAAAATACAGATAGTTGCTAATTAATTACAATCAGATTTCTATTTGAAATGCAACGCTATAAAATCAATACTGCAGTATAAAGTCATTAAATCTAACAATTATGGAGCTTTGTGAGTTGGCGACTCAATTGGCGCTTAAAAATCACTCTGAATCGATTAATAAAAAGAAAATCTTTAGCTGCCGCCCGTGTTTCAGTTATTGAATTATTGGTTAAAACACATTTCTTAAAGTTAATCAAATAACTCATAAGTTGTTGCCGCAATTAAAATGTTTTATCTACTTCTATAGGATTCAACTTCAATCAATAAATCTTAAATGTCCAGATTTATTTATTTTACATACAAATGCAAATAAAAAACTTGTGCGCAGTATTGCAACACCATCGTGTCGCACTATATAATAACAACTATCAAATAGCCAAGTGGACAACACTCAAGTGTTGTTGTTAACATGCATTTTAAAATCGCATTTATTTATTTAGTTTCATGTGCAAATTTTTTTAAATTGCTCTCTAATCGGATTTTAGCCTATTTCTTAATTATAAAAGTCCACTGAACAAATTAATCTACTTAAAGATGTGAGTGTGTGCTTATTTTATTGAAAGTGTCTAATAGTGGTGCACAATATGGAATAATGTTAGTGTTATGTGTGGGTAGTTGAAACAAATTTGCTAAAAGAGGAATTTGTCATTATCGACAATTGTGGTAAAACTTATGAGTCAAGAAAACTAATTAATGAAACTCATGGTTGAAATTTATTTGTTATTGATCATAATGTGTAGTCAATTAATGTATAAAATTGTTTGAGAAATGCAACAATGTTTAGTCAAGAGTTAAAAAGGCCACCCGAGGGCTCACAGGAAAACTAGAGGTAAATAAAATGTTAACTAATTTATTTCGTTTGAATTGCACATGCTTGAAATCGCAAATCACAGCTATTCATGTAATAATAAATAATCAACATATTTAGCGTATTTATAACGTTAATTAAAATTATAAAAAGTCAAATTCAAGTTGCACACTTGTATGCAAATTACATTTTGCAGCCGATTAATCAATTGAGCAGCACTTGCTATCTTTCCTCACTCGATTTTTTATCAATTTCTCATAGATGTTGCATTTGCAAGTGTACAGAAGTAAAAATATTGATCTCATTAATTTCATTAATATCATGAGGCATTTAATGTTGGAAAAACTACCGTAAAAATGGATATCCTCGCATAATGAAACGAATCAAATGAATGTGCATTTTATTGCTACTACAATTGTGCTCGAAGCCTTTTTTTCTTAACTTTCTGCCTCTGCGCACTATCAATTTAATACGCCTTAAATCAAGCTAATTAAAGACACGTTTGAATGAGAGAGATTAATTGAAGATATTGAAATGAAGTCGAATGTGCAGTCAATTCGTAACTAATAAATTAAATTAGAGCAAGCAAGAGCTTAATTTTGTTTTATAGTAATAAAACAATGGCGATTTATCAAAAATAATCAAAAAAGCAGCAACTCCGTCTGTATTGTGTAAAGAAATTCAATTATGTAATTGAGCCTCGAAGAAAAGTTTCAGACAATAGTAGTAGGAATTAAATGATATAAAAATAAATGAAAATATTGAATTTCAGAAGAAACACAAAGCCACAAAAATATATTATATTTATACACACAGATAAATCTATCTTAACTATAAAATTAGCTTAAAAGAAACTCTCTAAGATTTACGAAACACATAAAAAAGCATTTGATGCGATAAAGTCGAAAATATTTTGTGTATGTTTTTGTGTCGCTTTTTCTATCATTCATACCATATACAATTAAAAATCATTAATCTTAAAGTCATTGTGAAACAATAGAAATATTTTTGCTTCGGGAGCTTGCGATAGATTATTAATAAACAGTAATCGACTACTATTGGAATAGAATGAGTCTGTTGCTTCTGTAGTTTTGCCGAAAGGAATAGGTAATCAAGATGTTGAAATAGAAGGAGCATTTTTTAGATTGATGATGTTAATTTCATTAAAGGAATTTTTTAGCCTTAGCAATTGACTCATTCGTAAAAAAGCTAATAACAATACGACATACATTTGTGACACATTCACATAATTTTTTTCATATGTGGGTGATTTAAAACATTCCCCAAAGCTTATATCTCTCGTTCAATTAATAACAAATAAATTAAAATATCATGAAATTACAATTTATTTTGCCCATTGCCAATTGCCGTCATTGCATTGTAGTAAGGTAAATTTTTCAAAGTCTTTAAATTGTTTCACGCAAATTTACTCATATGAATTTCAGACCAAAGGGTCTTTTTTTCTCTTTAGTTGATGTGCATGCAAATTCGTAAACATGTTAAATGAAAAATGAAACCGTGTCCAAGAAATGTTGTTTATTTATGAAATCCGAAGAAAAAAAGTGCCAATCTAAATGCGATTGCAATTGCAATAAAATAGGAGAATTAATTTGTCAATTAATATTAATTGCTCATAAGATAATTGTGTGCACACAATACCTATACAATGTCGTCACCACCTCACCAAATGCTGTTCAGTTGTAAGTTATTGTAATCTTTCTTCTGTAATCTGAAGTATTTAATGAAACAATTTATTATTCACTTACAATGTTGCACAATACAATAAGAAGAGAATAGAAAAAAAAGTGTCTTAAAGAATTAATTAAAGCTCAAGAGAGTGCAGACGGAAAAGAAGGTAGATTGAGTGAGTGGAAAAGTCTAGAGTTTCATATAAATTTTAAATTTTAGTTGAAATGCAATCAACAACAAACAGTGAAGACTTTTCAAATAGACAATGATTTGAACAATTGTTAACTTCTTCTTTATGATTGAGTTCAAGTAATTTAATATTTTTATAATATTCTTCTGACTTTATATCGAATATGTGATTTAAAGTGTATGTTTTTTGAGAAAGATACAAAACATGAAAGCAAGCAAACAAAATAAGAGGAAAATTTACTCAAGCAAAACGTATTGAATTACATATTCAAAAAGTACTGACATTAAACAACAGCAAAAAATAAGATTTCATGTTAAGAAGACTAATTTCAATGTCTTATGACATACCATGACTATGTCTAAGTGAAAATTATGTTAGGAACAAACAAAAAACTTTTCCTCTTTCTTGAATGTACATAAACAACTTTCTAGACTCATTAAAAGCATAAAAATGAAAATGTGATGAAATTCCTCATTAAAAATTGTTTTAAAATTCCAATCGATTAAACAGCACATGTCACATGCATGACAATGATTGTAAACATGAATTCCTTTGAGCACACTCAAGCTGGAAAATTCTTTGGTTATTATTTATTTCTAAAATCACCGCTGGAAATTTCCTCAATTTAATAAATAGTCTAGAATATTCACAGTGACTCACTCTCTCTAATATATGCTCGCACACATATGTCAATGGCTATTAAATGTAAAAGAAAATCAATTTGTGAGCACGCCATGGTGGAGATAAAAAATTGTCAATCACGATAGCTGGTATGGAAAGTGGTGAGAGAGCAGGTGCAAGAGATTTTTGCATTGCGCGCAACAATTAAGCATCAAACGATCACGATGGTGAGAAAGACACATAATTTAATGACTTGTGAAAGCAATTTTCTTCTTTACGCCGTAAACAGTGATTAAAAATAAATTAATAACGATGATAAAAAAAAAGTGTGTAAGATTAGATTTCACTATAATCACATCACATGACAAAATTGATAAATGAATAAATGCGATTTCACTCTCTTTCACTTGCAAAGGTGGAAATGAAATTCTTTACAATTTATTAACAACCCACTACAAGAATTATATTTTTAAAAAGGACTTGATCAATTTAAAAGTCTAATTAAAACATAAAATTTTTACTTTATGTCATGGTGTAATTAAAATCGACACAGAAATATTTATTGTCGATGTTCTCTCTATAAATGGTCAAACTGTATCGCATACGGTAGTTGCAAAACTCTTTTCTTCTCAATTTATTTTATGTACATGTAAGCATGCACGTCCGACAGCAGAGGGATAAATCCACAAGCAAGTATACCTCTTAAATGACAATTACAATTCTTTTCTTTCTTTTGTGAATCTACTGGCTGATCTCATCACGCAAATTAGTTATTAGTAAACCTATACACAGGTAAGATTTTTAAATGGCGCTCAAAAAATGCAAAAATTAACGGAATTGCTCTATTAAGACTGACTAATTGCCTCCATATGCATTTGAGGCATCTACTATACTCGTAATTACTGAAAAATGCACATAAAAAAATAATTTTACAACTCGGCAACAGTAATCACGGCTGAAATTGTGCCTTGCTGTCAAAACGTCATCAAAAAATAAAATGAAAAAGAAGTAAGGAAATTCATTAGTTAGGCCTTTTCCAATACGCACAATTTTAATGGGCATACATTTGGCAAAAAATTGTTGAATGAGAGCACAAGCAAAGGGCGTAACCGTCACTTGCAGAGTGCCCTTTAAAGCGTCTCTTTTTTCTCACTTAAACTACATTTTACTCTCTTTTTTATAATATGTAGAAGCTGCTCGTATAACTGAAAATTATAGCTTTTCAATGTTATCATTAAAGTTCCCTCATGCTGAAATTTTATATACTTCTTGTGGTCGTCATTTAATATATTAAAATAATTTTCTTTTTAGCAAATTCTCCTCTTTTACATTGTTGATTGAATTGTCCTTTTTATGATGTTTTATTAAAAATATTTTTTTTTTACTGATTAAATCGTTTAATTGGAATAATGAAAAATCGACTACAAAATTATTACAATCATTACATTGTTGCGAGCAGCAAAAAAGGGCAACTTAATTGGGTTCATTCATTGTTGACTCATTTTATTGAAGACATAAATTTGATAAACATATTGAGATGTGTCTGCAGAAGTGTGGTAATTAAAAAAGAGAACTTTTGTTGTGAATGTCAGCTGTAAGTGACAACTTTGTTGAATTTAAATGTTGTTTTATCATCGAAAGCCTTGAATGAGGTATTTCACCATAACAGCTGAGATTTTATTTTGTTGCAAATTGAAAAATGTATTAAATGTAAATTATTAAGAAAAATTTTATAATTTATTTCATCGATTCGTGTGATTTATTCATTTGCAAGTTGCAATTCATTATATGAAAACCGTTTAATGAAATATTTTTCAAATAAATCACAGAAACGAATATGTGTATGTGATGTGCCAAATTACGCTGTCATAAAAATTCTCATTAAATTCTTTTCTCACAGAAAATCCTGCACACGGAAGTCTTTCACTTCAATATCTCAGCAGTAACAGTAGACACACAAAAAATCCTTTCTCCATCAATTCTGTTAATGTACAGCAGTCATACCATAGCATCATCAATTATTATCGTCAGCATGAAAGAGAAGCAGTAAAAAAATTGAGCAAAACAATACGTTTTGTGTTGTTGCAATTGTCAAGAGAGTGCGATTATATTGAATTACATATAATGAAATGAAACCCTACCATGACATATTATAGAGTACATTCACGATGATGCAGTTACGCGAAGTTCTTTTTTTTTTTTTGTTTAATGAAAGCACTTGTGTGTACGAGAGTGAGTAACAGATTCTTATGCATATGCATGAAGAAGGGCCTACATTAAGTCAGCACTTAGCAATTATATATCGCTGTGTATCCTTAAGGGCAATTTTCGAAATCAACAATGAACATCGATGCAGTTGAACCCAGCAGCAAATGTTAAATTATTAAATTCTCTCTTTCTCTCTCTCTGTGCACTCTTTTGTGTCATGTTGAATATATACGCAGAGATCGACATGCGAAATTTATTATTTGAAACTAATTATAAAATTTCTCATGAATGGAGAACAATAAAGAAAATTTTAAATTTCGTTAGATTTCCTGATAATAAAAATATTTTTTTGCACATTCCTTGTTATTCACCATTGTTTCCACGAATATTTCAATTGTTTCCGATCATACACCTTAAGGATATTTTTTTTGCCTTTTTCAACTTTTCTGCTGTGCGCAATGAGGAAAAAAGTATCGAAATACATCAAAAACAACGGGTGTCTTAAAATTAACAATTAAATTATTTTTTGACTTCTTTTGCACTCTATAGTGTGTTTTCATGTCACTTCCTGGAAAACAAAATTGTATTTTGTTTAATTAACACCTTGTTAATTTTTTATGAGAAAAAAGAGGAAAGTGACTGTGGGAAAAAGTTGGAAAAATTTAATTCAAAAATCAATTCATTTTTTTTCAGGTCAATTGAGAAGGAGAAATCAATTATTTGTCACAATTTTTTGACATCACTCATTCACTCAATACATGAATTAGAAAATTCCATTTTTTATCATGTTACTCATATTATTTTTAAATTAATGAAGAAACACACAATTTTAATTAAGACACAGATTCGGTGACATGAAAAACAAGATCGTAGGCTTTTTTTGGTTATTTCATTTCCTGAATTGTTATGTATGCATACATATGAGAGTATATACGCATGTCATAAGTAACCCTCGTCAATCAAAATTAATCAGATCGAAAATGAAATTAAACTTCTTTTTATTTCATTTGCCCTGCATTTTACGGGTGACAATTTCATTTGACAATCGATAGATAAAATAATAACTGTGTATATTCAAATAGGCTTTCTTACATAACAAACATCAAAGTGACAAAAAATAAAAACTTGAAATCCAGTCATCCACACACTTTGCTCTCACTCGGTTAAGAAGTTAACAAGTGAATTTTTATTATTATTCACCCGAAAAAAGCAAAAAAGAAAGAAACCTGAAAGCCCCAGTAAAATTCAGGTTATCAACATCAAACAAGTTTTAACCTCTCTCTCTCTATCTCTCTCTGAATATGTCGCGTTTGTCTTTTGACACTTTTAATTCATAAAAAAAATCCAAATAGTGTCTTTTTCTGGATGAATCTACACGTCTATAATAAGTTATGTGCAGTATTCGTTGATGAATAAAGTTCCCCGCCATGAAAATTGTGACTCTTAAGACTGATTTATTTTTATTACTCCTTAGCACCTTCCAATAAATATGTGAAAAATACGAACTGAATTGCTTTTTGATACTCTCATTTTTAATGCACTTATTTTATTGCTGAACATTGAGATTATAGAGAGAGAGAGAACGTTATTAGGGCTATTAAAACTTCTTTCCTTTTATTCTTATGTCGTCGTCGCCAGCTGATTTTTTCTCTGAGATTAAGTCCTTTTTATGCACCTTTAGTGAAAGATCGGACCATTTAATGAGAACACAGAACCGAAGAAAAAGGGTTATCGATGCATTCTTACATAAGAAAAATTCGTTGATGCTTTCCTTTTGTATAGCCTTTGCATGGTCTTATGGACATCAATCCAATTGTGAGAATTTCGTCATGAATGAGATGAGAAACAGGTAAAAATTTTTTAAAAATTTTACACTTTTAAAGGACCAAAAGAGAAAAAAATCTTTTTATTAAATGGCACAACTAATTTTGTGGTTTTATTTGAAGTCAGGCATTGAAATCTTTCATAGAGAGATAGAAATAATAAATTTAAGTCGTAAATATAAAAAATATTCATCAGCTGACCGTGACAAAAAACATTTGCAAGTCATGATTGGTAATAAAATATTTTATTTCGTCACAAAAATGTTTGTTTGCTAATCTATGCACATCTATTTTATCTATGTAAAATTTCTTTAATTCACGCAAAAAAAATTCATTCATAATATAAGACTAGACAATGGGCATATGAAAAGAGCACAAAATTAGAGTATCCTCTATCGTTATATAAAGGGAATGAAAAAAAAACAATCAAGAAAGAGTGAAGAACATGAAGAATTCGTTTTATAATTTAATGTGTGAGATTAACCCTTCTTGCTTGCTTTGTTCATATTGTGCACCTTTATTGCGTAAGAATGAGAATTTTTTCGATTCTTTTATATTTGTTTGTTAACTGAAAGGGTCAGAATATCTCACTCACTCATAGGGTTGCTCACCATAAAGAACCTTTTTGATTTGAATAAAAGAATGAGAAAAGATTTCAAGGTAAAAATTATGGTCTATGGTCTTTTTTCTTTGCATTTAATCAAAAGCCAACGGATAACTCTCTCATTCTATCGAACAATAACGTAAATTACAATTCTAAATGAACACTTTCCGGTGTACATAGTTTGCTCACTTTTGAGTTCAAATTTCGTTTGAGAGAGAAAATGTTGACATAATCAATTCACAGTAAAGCGCAATTTCTTCTTTTCTTATGCAAACAATGTATTCAATGAATAGCCCGAAAATAATCTTAATAATTAAATTATTCAGTAAATTCAAGCGTACGCAAATGGCTCTTCTCTATTAGCGCCAATTTGTGGGTTTTTTTCCTTCTTCACATTTCTTTACTTTCCATGCATCGCTCAATCGATTGACATTCAGCAAATAATGGTCAACAAAAGATATTTTTAGCTCTTTTGTGTTCGCGCGCGATCTCAAGACGCAAATGATGACAAAAAAGCGGCAAAATTTTTTGCTTGCTCTAAGAGCTTTTTTGTGCGCAAGCTAAGACAAAAATCGAGGTAAAGGTCAATCGGAAAGACTCACTTTGAAAGTGCATTGATATTGAAATTAATTTTTTGTTGTCTTTGAGTTTCACATCGATTGAATTCATTGATGTCATTGTATATTATTGTTTTTGTGCACATAGAGGAAGAAGCAAGCCACAAGGAGTATTTTTGAGTGGGGTTTCATTACATCTCAATATTAATTTTTAAAAGCAGTCAAAGCTAAGCCATCATAATTGCCGTAAATGTTTCATTAACAGGAAAAAAAAGTTAATCCGTCGATATATTAATTTTATCTCAAGGAAATTCTCTAT
Source organism: Polypedilum pembai (assembly GCA_014622435.1). Lineage (NCBI taxonomy): Eukaryota > Metazoa > Arthropoda > Insecta > Diptera > Chironomidae > Polypedilum > Polypedilum pembai. The sequence goes on from JACWBX010003358.1 coordinate 92,562, forward strand.
GTGTGTGTGTAAAAATGCGCGAAATGTTCTGTCGCAGTTTGACCTTGAAAAAAATTAGTTGTTGCATTGAAGTTGTTAAATAAATTAATTGACAAAATTTAAATTATTTGAAATTAGGAAGCAAAAAATCGTTTTAATCCGTCTGATTCGACACCCTTCATTAACTAAATGATCTTCGATCTCATCAAATGCAAATATATGAAGATTTGGACATTGCTAAGTCCATCAACAACATAAAAATTGTTATCGATTTATAAAAATAAAAGAGCTGAATTTACATATGATGAACAAATAAACGCAAAAAAATCGATAGATAAAATATACAAAATATTATGTGAATGTGAAGGCACAACACAAAATTTATGTAAATTGAATGAAATAAGATTTTTTATCAAGTAATGTTGAAACTTTTTATATTTTATTCCACTTGACTATTGCATGAAGATTTTTTTAAAATAAGCGCACGGTCTTTATTACGATAAAAATTCGATTAATGATTTTTATCAGGCCATGGATGGAAATTAATTTTTGCTGCATGATGTAACGCACTTAGTACCGAAATTACGCATAAACATAAACACACTGAAGTTATTTGTCGTTGTTTATTTTAATAAAAAAAAAATAAAGGAAATTTTTTGTACCTATTATCTTCACTAAGCCAATCGTTATCGGAATAGGCTAGCTGAAATGCACTTCCGGTATCCAGTTTGATAAAGTTTTCTTCCACTTGCATAAATGTAAACAATTCCTCCGACTTTTTTTCTTCTTATAACTTTTTTAAAAATTCTTTTATTCTATTCTCTATTCACAATTCAATTTCTTTGTATATTCTCATTTCATTCACAAAATATGAAAGAATTTTTCATTGCTCTTTGGCCTTCTAAAAACTCTTTTGTAGTTTTCCGCAAAATAGGGTTAAATATATGAGGAATGTGCAAGAGAGACACCTTGCACCTCCGTTTGTCACACAAAAAAAAATCACGGCACTAGATCACGATTCACTCTCTTTTCTTTTTCTTTATTCTTTTATCTGTTTCAATATTTATTTTTCATTTCTCTTACTACTTTTTTGCTTGCACAATGCAATAATATTTTTTCTCTTCTTCCAAAATATCACGTAAAATTCCTTCGCTCGTAACGAAAATAAAAAAAAAATCCTTTTGATATTCTCCGTAATCAGTTCTATGCCCTCTGACAAACCGATATAAACTGAAAACCACTTTTGAGTATTTTCATCGCACAACACACAACATACAGTGCTGACCGTCTGAGAAGAAAAAAACGAAATAATAATAACAACAGCAAGCGAAGCAAGTAATATAGTTAGACATAAGGCAGGGGCCTACAGAGAGTTGTCGACGACGACGACGAACGGTGGACGAAGAAGTTGAGTAAAGAGAGATAGTAATAATACAAACATATGTGATATACGTATGGAAATTCTCTCTCTGACTGTTAGAGACTTTTTTGTGATTTGAAGCATTTTTCTACCTGTTTCAATTTTTTCTCATTCTTTTTCTCTCTCTCTTGTTCATTCGCGCTTTGTTTTTATACAATCATCAAGAGAGAATAGAGAGAATAAAATAAATAAAAATGTATTGTGAGCTGATAGATGTAAATTAATAAAAGGAAGAAACAAAAACAACGATACTGTCCTAACAATAAATAAATAATTTAAAATCGCCTTTTGGTTGATGATAGTAAATTTAATTTTATGGAGTTAGAAAAAAAGGATTATATTCCTCCTTATTTATCACATTTCGTGTAGATTTAATTACCTATAAGGATTTTTTACAAGACTAACACACTATATGCCGAGATATAAAATTAAATTAACTAAAAAATTCATTCCTATTAGGAAATTTTGCTTTTTCATAAATTTTAATTGTTTTTGTAAAAATTTTAAAATTAATGTCAAAGTGTCTTTGCCTAAAATTTGTGTTCCAAAACTGCCATAGAATCTCGACATCACATCAATTCTAGTCCAATAATAAATATTGAATTTCATATCAAATAAAAATGTTCAACGTCAATTTCGATGTGCGTGCGGAGATGGAAATTTCTTATTTTCTTTTCATTCGATTTAATTTGGATTTATTTATGCTTCACAGGTTGAATAGTAAATTAAAAATTGGCTTTTTATAGATCATATCAGATATGAATGTTAGAGACTTTTGGCATTTTTCGAATGTCGATCATAATAATAGTTAATAATTAAATATATGAGACAGAGCTTAAAAATATTCAAAACACAAAGAAATCTTTTAAAGCAGATCGAAACTGCTGAGGAGATCAAGAGATTAAGATATGAAAATTGAATTAATTTATATAGAAGAAAAATGTAGAAAAAATATTTAAGTCTCATTGATTTTTCACTGGACATAAATTTATCAACATGATAATCTTTAATAAGGAATGAGACCTAAAAACATGCACAAATAACAGCTCACAAATTCTCAAATATGACTCATTTATTTAATGAATAATTTCTTCAAGTTTCTCGAAAAATATTAGAAAATTTTACACCGGAAATCGACAATCAAAGTTGTGTCCTTCAATGAGTAACATAATAAAAAATGTGTACACTTAGTGTGAGATAAAAAATGTAAGATATGTAGTCACTTAGAAGTAAGTTAAAAATTATTCAGCTTCATATGCATATATATAATTAAAATGTAAATCGCTGCTGCTGCTGTTGCTGCCGTAAATACTGTGAAAAAAGTCATTTATGTATGCATAAAATTCTTCCCTCTTCTATACATGCATAGAAATCTTTTCTTTTTTAAAATTGTAAAATGCATGCAAATTTAGTTCAACTCTAAAGAGACTAATGATAATAAACCTATCAATTGCATTTTGACATTTATGCGTTTACCAACGAACACACGTAAGCACTATATTATCATGCACTTGTGTGGCAAAATGATGTTCATTATTTGCAACAGGAGAAAGAGTCACAACCGACAATAAGTGTGGTGGCACAATAATGACTTTTTGTACTCTCTTTTTGCATAAAAATCATTTGGTTAATTTCAAAAAATACCTCTCGAACTAATTAAATGCTCATTTAAGTTCTTGTGCCATGTCTCTACTCGGATTACTTATGTATATACTCACTCAATTGACTTGACCCGAGCGAGAGAGATAGAGAGAGAGGAAGGCAATTTAAAGAAATTATTTAATGTGAATTTCCATTTTCGCTCGCTCGGAGCCACTGAAAACATCTGCGCAAATGTGAGAGATTTTGAATCATAAATTGAACATCGTAGCATAGCCATTTTCAGACTCTCCCATTGATTTGTCAGTTATTAATCAAAATATTCAGAGTTCAACTAATGAGCCTATAGGAGCTTCCAAGAGAGCATTTCTTCTTTCGCCTGTCTCCACTTGTGCGCGTAGCATAGCAAGCGAGAGCCATTTGAGTTCAATTTTACAAGCAGTGATAAATCAATAAGGTAATAAACAAATCTTTATAACTTCATTTAACCATCATTCGAATTATTTTATGAGCAATCAGAATATACACATTCGACTATCTCGTTCTATTGAAATTATAAATTTAAATTATAGATTCATTTCGTTTATGCCTTCTTTTATTGCCTCTCGGTGTTGTTGTTCCTTTTCGTTTCTTTTTGCATCACCTTGGATCGAATTTCACTGATAAACAAAATATTGTTGCTGATGCTTACAGCTCCTTTGAATCAATTACTGATTGCCGCAATCTCGACTGCTGCTGCAGTTAATTTTTCATAACACAGATAATTGGCATTGCAATTAAGAAAATTGAGTAAATATTTTACCAATAACAATTATTTATCGTCATAATTCGATGTTATTTATTTTTTTTTTGTGTCGATTGTTTTGCTCTTGAGATAAAAAAAAAGAGATAAAGAAGATTTTTCTCAATTTGAAATTCAAATTAAAAATATTTTCCTTTATAATCAATTTATAACCTTGACTTAATAATGACTTATTTCCATATATGAAAATGATGAATCAAAAAAATACTTTTAATCAAAATCAATCACAAAATATGCAAATATATCATCACGATCAAGGCACTATAACATTTTAATCATCTCTTAAGAGACTATATAATCGATGATGGTGATTAAAACGCGTAATATCCTTACGGCAAAGATATCGTTATGAATTGATCACTATCAGCATCTTTAATGAACTTTTATGATTTCCCCAAGCAACATCGTGGTTTACTTAATAAATTCCGCAACATTTTAATACAATAAAAAATTATTTTAAACAATCTTTCGCCGATGCCACCATGAATCAAGCAAAAAGATCAAAAAAGAATTTAATCCATCATCTCACTTTACAATATTCTTCATTTTTTCAAAAAAAAATTTTATGCAAATTTATAATGGACATTCAAGAAAATTGTTTATTTGTATAAGTGATAAAAATGAGTTATGTAGAAAGCGTTACAATGACAGCAGCAGAAAAAAAGAAAGAAAGAATGAAAAGACTGAAGACATATAAATTGCGATAGAGGCATTGTCAAGTTTATGTAGGCATTGTGTATAATGCAATTTGTACATTCGCTGCTATTATGCTTATTTCTTTTGCGCTCGCTTAAGGAGTAATCAATATTTATTGTCATCTATGTGTACATACATGTATTTCAATTTAAACTTTTAATTTTAACGGCTTTTTTCACGTTCAAAATATATCTTATCTCTCATGCCACGCCCAAGAGCTAATTCTAAACATCACAAGCTTCCATTATTTCATGCTCTCTTTTTCGCTGCTGTTGTAATTGATGTATTGCATCTGCATGAACTCAATACTTCTTGTAAATATAAATTTTACAGACAAGCAAGAAAGAAAACTTTTTTCGTGTATACGAGGAAGTGTCGGTTCGATAATTGTAAATTATGTTTGAAATGATTTAAAAATACAAAGCTAGAAGCGATCAGAGAGTGAAAAATTGTTATTTATACTATCGATCGATTCTTTATCACTATTTGATGTTATTGATTCGCATGCATGCAAAGAAAGAAGAAATTTGTATTATACAACTCATGCATATGAATATAATCACCATTCATGAGTAAAGTGAAGTATCATAATAGACAATGGCATCAGCTTATAAGAATGATAAATGTCAAATGACAAAAAAGTCTCTGCTGTTGTTGTTTTTAAAAAGACATTGAAAGAA